>PISX010012487.1:0-60597 GCA_004024625.1 Mellivora capensis | reverse complement strand
TGTTACCTTTGGAGTCTTTCTTTCTGTAGATTGTCTCTATATTTCTGTACAATGATATTCTTGGGGTTTTTCCTCTTTTATAGAATCCCCCTTAGTATTGCCTGTAATGTAGGCTTGGTGTTTACAAACTCTTTTAAGGTATGGCGGTCTTGGAAACTCTTTATATCTCCATCCATTTTGAATGTCAGTCTTGCGGGATTTTAAGATTTTATTTATTTGCCAGAGAGAGAGAGAGTACACACAAACAGGCAGAGAGGCAGGCAGAGTCAGTGAGAGAAGCAGGCTCCCCGCTGAGCAAGGAACCTGATGCGGGACTCGATCCCAGGACTCTGGGATCATGACCTGAGCCGAAGGCAGTGGCTCAACCAACTGAGCCACCCAGGCGTCCCAATGAATGCCATTTTGTTCCCCACATTCATCCTGGTGGGACCCAGCCGTTTAGATCTGATATGTGAACTGATCTCGTAGGTTTCGTAGCCATGCTCTGTGTCCCCTCTTTATCACAGAATATTTCTGGTCACACAGTCACTTGTTTTCCTTTCACCCCAGCCGTGGGTACTCCCAGGCCTTGGAAGCCCCATGTCTGGTTTCCAGCAGATTCCCACATATCTCTCCTGGGCTGCCTCCTGGTATCTGGGAGTACCCCTCGGCCCCTTCTCTGGGCCCTTTGCCCCGTGCTGCAGAGATGGTCATCCTGTTTGACAAGGACTCCCTCCTTGAGTAAACTTTGGTCAGGCTCCCTTGAACCCTCTTCTTGGCCAGGCCTTGTCCTTGGCCTGGTGAGCCCAGTTGAGTGAGAACCGCCCCACTCTTGGTATCTAGTCAAGCTCCTCCTAGTGATTGTCCAAGAGCTGACCCCTCACTCACCCATGGGCCATGAATCTCCAGGGGTCTTTGCCACGTGGAGAGTCAGGCTCAACTCTGTACTGCAGTCTCTCTTCTCCACCACAGCAGCTTGAAAACAATCTACCTTGCCTTTTTAAAACAATGGTGGGGCCTAGTTTCTCTCTGGTACTGTCCCCAAGTCCAAAGCCCACTCCTTTTCTGTCTGTGGCCCGACGTGGTTGACTAGGGGGGCATTCATTTCCTTAGGAAGAAAAGGCCACCTGTACCCGCAAGGCAAGTCTAGCTTCCAAGAGGAGCCAGCCTTCTCAGGGACGTGTTGGTATCCACACAGCAACTCCTGGTCTGGCCCCTCCAGGAACCCCAAGGGACTGGCTTTGCCATCTGCCTTCATACTCCCTGCAGTGCCTGGCACACCGGCCCTCCCTATCCTCCCTCCTTCTGCCTACTGCAGGGCTCTGCTCCTGCTCTCACCAGCCCTTACCTGTCCTATTACAGTGGCCTCCAGACTTGTCATCCTCACATCCGCCCTCTGCGGAGTCATCCCTCTGAAATGAAGACCTCATGACTCCCTCCCAGATTCTCCTTAATGGCTCCCCATTGCTCACAGAGTTGAGCCTTGCACGTACGTGACCCTTGGCCATTCTCCATGTAATTCCTGCTGGCTTTCAGCTTTACACTCTGAGAAACAGCCCTGAGCAACTTGTCTTCCCTGGGACTCCCGGTGCCCTGCCATGTGGCGTGGAATAGCCACGGGCATCCTAGACCTTATTAGGAGTCAGGGAAACTTACAGAAGAAATACAAGACATCCTTTCCCGACCTTGGAGGTGTAAAATGGGTATATTCTTATGTGGGTGAAATGACACTTGAGGAAAGAGGAAGAAGGTCTTTTGGCCCCTGGGTCTGTGCTTGAAATTTCCAAAGCAGCCCTAACGGGGAAGAAAGTGCCAACCAGGAGGCAGCTGGGAATTGGGCCATTACTTCAAACCCTGATGTCTTGCTCTACAATTCCCTTTCTGTTCTCTTGCCTTTGGTATTACCTGATCATCCCTCAGGTTCTTCTACTGAGAGAGGAGAAGGGAGAGCTGGTTGACTTCGGGTCAGCACTCACCATCTACTCAGTTTCTTCCCAAAGTGGACTTGATGAGAAATCGACGGGTCAACAGTTATTTACAATTTTGGACATTCTGGGTGTGAGGGCCAGAGCAGCTGGGGGCTGGCTGAGACAGCGACCACTTGCATGATTTCTGGTCCCTGACAGGCTGCTCTGAGTCTCTAGACCCTGGTGTTGGGAAACTTCGATTCCACAAGAGATAAACACTTCTGTCTTTTTATTTTGATTTCTTCTCTTTCCTTATGGCCCTGTCCAGGGCTTGAAGTCTCATGCTCCTTGTTCAGCTGGAACGTTTCTGGATGTCTTGCCCATTATCGTGACCCTCTTTCCTTCTGAGCTTGCGGCTTTAGGACATGTGTGTATCTCTCTCTCTCTCTCTCTCTCTCTCTTTTTCCTTCTCACCTGAGTCCTCCCACTTTTTCTGGTGCATTGTCATCTCTGGTTAGCTACTATAGTCAAAAAATCCCTCTGTGTTTCCATTTCTTTATCTGTGGACAGTTTCGCTAAAGCTTTTGTTATGCTGTGTGGTGGGGATAGAGATCAATGAGGCAAAATTCTCGCTCCTGAGTCTAACAGTCGTAAACAATAGAAATCAGGAGAATGAAACCATGGAAGTTGGAACATACGCACAAAGGAAGAAGCAATTCTCTGTCTGGGGCATTAAGGGAGCCTTCCTAGAGGAGGTAACTTTGAGCCCATTCAATTCAGGATCATCCTGATAGAAACACCAAGAGGCTAGTGTATCCCCACCCCCAGCCCAAGCCAGTCTAGAAGGGTCCATGCCAAGCAATTATTGGCACACTAATTACCAGCATGCCCCCTCCCTGATCGTACTCTGTCTAACTCTGACGGTGGGGGGAGTAAGATGAAAAAGCTCAAACATGGTGGGTATGGAGATTCTCCTACTTGCGTGTGATCTCAGGCCAGAGCAAGGGGTTCAGCCTCAAGTTTCAAGTGTGGAGATCCTCAGGGCCTCACGGTCTCTCCTTCCCCCAGGGCTCCTGTGCCCTGTCCCGGCCCGGGCACATGGGATGGGACCCCTTCTTTTGGCACTCCTGTGAATTTGTGCTCCTCTGGCTGAGTGCCCCCGGCTGTATTTGGCCTGAAGGGGTTGGTCAGGAAAAGTTCCTGAGCAGTCCTTCCCCTCTGCCCCTTTGGCTTATGATCGCCCTACCTAGGAAGACCTATAAAATGCAACCAACGCCTCGTTAATTTTAAACCAATCTCCCCATGTAACCACTCGTCTCTGACGGCCACAATTAACCTCCACTCCATACTCCTCTCCTTTTGTGTTTGGCTGGCTGACTCCTTACCCGCCTGCCCTCTCTTAACAGGAACCCTGGGAGTGTTGTCAAAGGTTCAGTAAAACTCCAGGGGGAAATGCTCAAGTTTACAGCCCCTTCTTTTTCTACATCTCTCTGGATGCTCCCCGCCCCCTTCCCCTTTCGTTCTGTACTTACTACTTCCAGACCAGACAATAATGCATTAAATGTGCCGAGTAATCAGACTTCCTCAGGCCGTGGCTTTGACCTGGCAATTTCCTCCCCTACCTTCCTCCTTCGACTCTCAAACTTGGGTCTTCCGCTCTGTGATGTGTGTGGGTCCCGGTGATGGCGTGGGCTTCATCAGCTATGCGTTTCCCACAGCAGGAAGGAGGAAATTCAAGAGCTGGGCTTTTCTTCACAGCTTACCAAACCACTGTTTTGCTTGCTGCCAGGGCCCCTGGATTTCTTTGTCTTGCCCGGGTCCTGGGTCCAGCTTCCTTTATGTGTCACAAAGAGCAAAACATTCCCTGTGGCCTAAAGGACCTGAAAGCTCTGTTTTCTCCAACCTACTTTATCTATCTTGTATTCTCTTGCACTTGGCCCATGGAAGGTTTGAAGGCCTTCTTCTCTGTGTCCATGCAGCCTGTGACCATGGATGCCCAGGGGAAGGCCTTATGGAGCCAATGTCATTGTCTTTGCCTCCCCTGGGCTTAGCCTGCAGTACTGGCTTCTGACGACTTGCACCTGTGATTTATGTCTTGGGTGATGGGAGGACCAGGCTAAGACCCGACGAGGTGTGGGGGGACTTTTTTCCCCGGGTGGGGAGAGACATAGTAATTATGGTAAATGTAATAAGGTGTCTGGAGAAAAGCAATCATGTGAGTACAGACAGCCCAGGCTCCCGTGGAACCTGAGGGGATGTCCCGGTTCCCTGAGAGGCTTAGTGGCCCTGCAATGCTGATAAAACCTTGGTTCTTAACTCCCTGTGTGCTGGAAAGGACTAGAAGGAGACAGACTTTCCCCCGGCACCTGGTGGCAGGCCATGAGTTCCGCCTGCGTTAAATGAGAAGCAAGCCATTATGACATACGGTATGTTCCGGTGGTCTTTCCAAACTAGCTGAGGAATTCTCCATGTCTGTTTTCTGCTTTCCTTCTGTCTGGCTGTTCTTCCTCCCAGCCGGCTCGCAGTGGCTTGTCCTTGACCATTTTCCCTCCTCGCTGCCTGCCTTCCTCCCAAACCTGTCTCTGTTCTTCCTCCTACCTTTGCTCCTTTTGACTCCCCCCATCCCTCCAGTCACATCCTGCCCCAGAACAAGGGCTGCGTTTGAATTTGCAATAAACAGCAGATAAAGTTTAGGACGAGTTTGCCTGTGCAAAATCTGGGACGTACTCACACTAAAAGAATTGTTCCTTGTGTACTTGCAATTCAAAGGTAACCACACACCCTGCGCCTTATCTGGCAACCCCCCCCAGAGATCTAAGGCTGGTGGTTGGTGTGCCGATGGCTGTTGGTTTTTGGCACCCCCTCCCCCCATAATTTTGGGTCTTTCGACAGGCGACAATCTATTCTTTTCCTGCGGCATTTTTTTTTCTTCTCACTCTCAGTCCAGAGCTAACGAATCCTTAGCCCTGTTTACCTCAGAATGCTGAGTTCAGGTGTAAGGTGGTTACCTCAGGGACTACGGCACAGGACGGGTCCCAGCCCCACGTGGTGACCGTCGGCTGGTCACCTGGTCATCCATGTGCTGGCCCTTTGGATGGATCACCTCAAGCCATATCCACAGCAAGTCCCTGACACAGTTATTCCAACTCTTGTTTAATAGATAAGACTCAGTGTCTGAGTTACGTGCTCGATGACACACTGGATTTGAACCCTAGCTCCCGTTTTGTTCTGAATTCCAGACATTTCCACTCCGTGGAAACTCTGTGAAGATGTTTTCTGTGAGGAAAAGTATATCCGCACTCATTTCTGTCTTGACATAGAGCTATGTCCCAGTAATCCTAAAATGGACCCATTCCCAGCTCCCTGGAGGGCATTTCCAAAGATTAATACTGTTTGGGACCAGGTCTGTTAGGAGGGAAATGACCAAAGTGTTTCCACACGGGGGGCGGGGTGGGGGGCAATGGCTTTGTTTGGGAAAAATGGAAGTAAACTTGTAAGATGCTCTCTTTTGGGTGGGGGTGGAGGGGGGAAAGGCTCAGGAACTTTCTGATCCAGTGCCCCCTGGGATTATGGTACCTGGCGTGGGATGCCAGGAAGGAAGCGTCCCACCGCCGGGCAGGCCTTCTTTCTAGGCTGTTCCTCCACAGCCCTGCTCCTGGGTGACTTTGTCCTTCCCCCAGACTCCTTTTCTTTCTCACACACTTTTTTCATTTCCCAAACCCCCTCAACCTCAACTAGCCTCTCTCCTGGTAGCGCCAGGGAAGTGTTCTCTCTGACGCCCGCTTATCTGAGAGTGTTGTTTTAGCTTTAATGCTTGACAGCCCTCTTAGATACAAGAATTTAATACTATTTTAAATCGTCTATCTCTGGCGAGGTTAGGTCTTGTTGTTCTGTGACTTAAAATTGTATTAGCATTTTCCTCATTTGTGAAGAGCTCTGTTCCTGTAAGCCATAAATACCGAGAGGCAGATTTCAATGGATATGAATCTACTTAAAAGAAAAAAAAAAAAAAAAACCAAGAAAGGGAAAAAGAAAGTGCTCCGTCTTTGTCCCTATCCTGGTGCAAGTTTGTTTTCCTAATGGGGCATTTTCCAAGGGCTCTTAGTGCTGTGACTTTATGGAATAAATGTGGTGGAAAAGGGCACACTCCCCATGCAGAATATCCTTTTTTGCTCTCTTCTGCTCCTTTGAGCTTTGTTCTGAATATACAAAACCTGTATTTGTGACTGCCAAGAGGCCTTCTACTGTGAGGGAGAATGCATTGTAAATCAGCCTTTCACAGCTGGTTAACGGGCACTGTCTTTCTCACCAATAATTACAGTTTGGCTTTGAGTTGAGAAGGTTGTTTTTGGGGCAATAAATTGTGATGTCAGTTATCCTTCACTCTCTTTGCGTGTGAGTCCTGGGTCGGAAATTGGTGTTCTTAACAGTTGAACCTCTGGGGTCTCTGAGGGTTTAGCAGCTGAAAACCTTGGAGTCCTCTTCTTTGGAAAGAGAGGAGAGAGAGAGAGAGAGAGAGAGAGAGAGAGGGAGAGAGGGAGACTGCGATTCAGAGAAGGCTTTTTTGTTTTCAACTTTGACAATAGGAAATTTAAAAGGAGGGAAGGGACCTCTTCTTCTTAAATGTAATTTATGGTACAGAATTTCACCAAGATTGTCAGCTAATAAGAACAAAAGAAAACAAAATCAAAAGTGTGTGCAGGAAGGTCATGACCATCTGATCACTGACCGTTCTTTCTATAAAGCCCTTTGTACACTCACATGTCTTCTGGAAAGCATCCCCTCTCCCGACATGTGGCTCATCACCGTGTCACGCTGTCAAAGTTCATGAGTAAGAAAATTCCAAGGAGAGTAAGAGTATCAGAGCTCTTCAGTTCATGGAAATCATTAGCGCAAGACCTCGTTCCCTGCATCACACTTCATTTTACCGAGTGGCGGGTTGGGATGTGATTATTTTTACATGTAAAGCTATGCTGGTTTTTTTTTTTTTTTAACTTTTTTTAAAAAAAATATTTTATTTATTTATTTGACAGACAGAGATCACAAGTAGGCAGAGAGGCAGGCAGACAGAGAGGAAGGGAAGCAGGTTCCACACTGAGCAGAGAGCCCGATGCAGGGCTCTATCCCAGGACCCTGGGATCATGACCTGAGCCAAAGACAGAGGCTTTAACCCACTGAGCCACCCAGGCGCCCCAAAGCTACGCTGTTTTGTATGTCTTCTCTAATGGCTGTCTTTTGACACTGTGATTCTGATCTCCTTAGGTAATCGTTATCAGGGATCATTTGCAATTTCCTCAAGAGAGAAAAGCCATTCACCCAGGTTTTAGGCAATCCAAGGGAGTTGGTAAAGCCTGTGGTGGCTGAAACCCCAAACTCGTCCATGTCCACGGTTGTGGCTTCAGGTCTAATTTCACATAAGGGGGGGGAGGGATTATTTAATACATAAGGGCAAAGCAGCTGAATTGGGGCTTGGCCTATTTTTTTTTAAGTTTTTATTTAATTTCAGCTAACACACAGTGTAATATTAGTCTCAGGTGTACAAAATAGTGATTCAACTCTTCCCTACATCACCCAGTGCTCCTCACAAGTGCCCTCCTAGATCCCCGTCTCCTATTTAGCCCATCCCCCTAACCACCTCCCCCTCTGGTGACCATCAGTTTGTTCTCTATAGCTAAGAGACTGTTTCATGGTTTGCCTCTCTCTCTCTCTCTCTCTCTCTTTTTTGTCCCTTTGCTCACTTGTGTGGTTTCTTAAATTCCACATATGTGTGAAATCATATGTATTTGTTTCTCTATGACTGACTTATTTTGCCCGCCATTATACCCTTTGGATCTATTCCCTGTCATTGCAAATGGCAAGATTTCATTCTTTCTTATGGACGAATAATATTCCATTGTGTGTGTGTGTATATATATAGACACTATCTCTTCTTAATCCATTCATCAGTCGATGGACACTTGGGCTGCTTCCATAATTTGGCTGGTAGATAATGTTGCTACAAACATCGGAGTGCATGTTCCCCTTAAAATTAGTATTTTTGTATCTTTTGGGTAAATGCCTAGCAGTGCAATTGCTGGATCGTAGGGTAGTTCTATTTTTAATTTTTGGAGGAAAGTCCATGTGGTTTTCCATAGTGGTTGTACCAGTTTACATTCCCACCTCTTTCTGTTTTCTATGTAGATGGGGGATGGTAGAGATGGGGCGGTTTGATGGGTGGGGATTCCTGACTTATGAAGCAAAGAAGTTTCCCAAGTGGGACAGCAGGACAGCGTGGTGAAGAGGATGAGCTCTCAAATCCAGTCAGCCCTGATTTGCGTTCTGGCTCTGTTTCATTAGCTGTCACCATCTCAAGCAAGTTACTCTGCCCTTTGTTTCCATTTGTAAAATGGACAGAATAATGCTAACAGTAATCAAGCTCTCTCTGCCTTCCAAATATTTCCGGAAGCTTGTTGCTTCCCACCACTCCTTCTGCTGCCACCATCATATTCCATCTGGATTATTACCTGAGTCTCCTAACCAGTCCCTCCTTCTCTGGCCTATTTATAGTAGACAGAGTGAGTCTTTGAAAAGATGAGCTCAAAACTCTCCCATGCTTTCCCACCTCATTGAGAATAAAGCCAAAGCCCTTGTCATTCTTTAGAAGGCCCTCCTTGGTTTGGCTTCTCATGACTTCTCTCTTCTCACCTTTAAATACTCTCCTCTTGATCCTGGCGTTAGGATTGCTTTGTTATCCTTCGAGCACAAGAAGTAGATTTCTGGCTCAAGGAATTGGACATGCTTGAAATGTTCTTCCCACATATCCATCCCTAGGGCTAATACCCTCATTTCCTGCTCAGATGTCTCCTGATCAGTAAGACCTTTGTTCTGCATTATTTTTTTTCCCCCCAGAGTTTGCATTTTTCACTATCCTATGCAGTTTGCATTTTTCACTATCCTATGCACTATGCACTTATAGCCTTTTTTCAACTCTGGAGTGCAAGTTCCATGAAGGGAGGGTTTTTGTCTCTGTTGCTTATTTCTGTGTCCCCTGTACCTGGAACAGTGCCTGGTTGATTCCTATTTGATAAATAAATTAGTAGCATCTGCCTAATAGAGTTGTTAAAAATTAAAAGATATAATACTTGTGAAATGCTTGGTACAGTGCCTTACATATAGTAAGAATGCAATAAATGTAATAAATGTACTATTATTAGTACTGTAGAGTTTAGTAACAGGAAAATTATTTGCAAAAATTGGGATTTAAGTATAGCAAATTAGCAGAGCCAACTGGTGGGGAGAATCTCACGCAAACTTCTTAGCTGGGGCTTCGATTATCTTTGTACTTCTTCCCTTTGTGTCTTTCTTATTTTAATAGTAAGACACAAAAGTCAGAGAAGAGGAATTAAAATGAACTCAAAAGGCATACTGAAACAGTTACCGCAAACAGCAAGGGTTGGTGGGGACAAGTAAGTGCCTTCCAGGTGGGGCAGCTGAAATGACGGGTAGAGATATATGCTGCTTGACGTCATAGGCTTGGGTGGTTACTGGCAGGAGGCACTGAGGTTGTGGCTCCCGTCTCCTAAGAGTCATGGGGTTAATGCTCACCTTTTATTTTTTAAAGATTTTATTTATTTATTTGACAGGCAGATCACAAGTAGGCAGAGAGGCAGGCAGAGAGAGAGGGGGAAGCAGGCTCCCCGCTGAGCAGAGAGCCCTATGCGGGGCTCGATCCCAGGACCACCAGGATCATGACCTGAGCCGAAGACAGAGGCTTTAACCCACTGAACCATCCAGGTGCCCCAACGCTCACCTTTTGTACCAGTGACTTATTGCTGTATAACAAACGATGCCAAAACTTAGTGACTCAAAACAACAATAATTTATTTTTAAAAAATTTTTCACACTTCTGTGGGTCAGCTAGCCAGTTCTGCTTCTCCTTACATTAGCTGGGGCCAGTGGTAGTGTACCTGTCTGGGAGCTGGCTGGGGCCAGGACAGTCGGGAGGATAGTTATCTGAATTTGTAGTGCTGGCTGCCAGTTGGGAAGCCTGGGTTCTCCTCCACAGAAGCTAGCCTAAGCTTCTTACCTTGGTGGTTGGCTTCCAAGGAAGCAAAAAGATGCAGCAAGGTCTCTTAAGGCCCAGGCCTGGAATTCACAAAATACCACTCTGCTTGCATTCTACTGGTCAAAGCAAGAGTTGCAAGAGTCCTTCTCCTGCCGGGAGGAGTGGTGCGCGCATGGGCATATGGAACCGAGAGGGTGGTTGATCTTTGTGGACGATCAACTGTACCCTTTAACACATACCGATCGACGGATCTTGTCTTGAACTTCCTGTAACTCTTTCCTTGGTTCTGGGGAAGCTGAATTTCACAGCCATAAAGTTGCAAGGCCAATAGTCTCAGTACACAGCTTCGTACACAGGACCCTAACACCTGCAGTGAGGAGTACAGTTTTTCTCTCTGCTTAAAAAAGGAAATCGTCAATAATTATTGATTGGAAGCCAATTGCTTGGGAGCTGTAGGCTCTGTGAGGTTTTTCTTTTTTTCAGATTGCACAAGTATTTATCAAGTTCCTCCTACAAGTGAGAGGCCAGCCAGGCTCTCTAATATATTATATCACTTAATGCTCACAGCAAAACCAGTGGGGATTTTGGTGATTCAAATGGAAATTATTCACCCCATTTTTTGAATACAGGATGTCATTTACTCAGGGTTACATGGCTAATAAAAGGCAGAGATGAGAGTCAATGTAAACTTCTCATACCACACATTTTGTGTGTGTTCTATGACACCCCTCAGCCTCTCTCTTAGTGGGTAAAGAAAGTCACAATGGAATGAAGATGAGGAAAGAGAGCAATACTTATTTTGGCCTATTTAGTTGAAATCAGTCGCAGTTCCATTTAATACACAAAGGAAAAAATCAGCATCATACATGGACTTTGGATACAAAGCTGTTTAGTATATGTTGGGCAGGATTGTGTTTTGGAGTTTCTGGAAGTTATGAATTGAGTTGTAAGTTTTTATTTCCAAGTGGGTTAGGTCTAGCTGCCCATTACAGAAAACCACAAATAACAGTGACTTAAATAGGTCTGAGAGTTATTTCTCTCTCACAGAATGAACTCTGGACGCAGGTGTTACACAGCTGGCATGTCTACTCTGTAAAGCTAAGGGCCAGGTTTCTTCTATTTCTTCTTCTACATGGACCCATGGTTGGAGGGTCCAAGTCATTTGTATTTATCAGGAAAGACAAAGGAAGAAGGAAGGGAACATTTTTCATCTCAGATACTTTCCAAAAGGGGCACCTGGGTGGCTCAGTTAGTTAAGCATCTGCCTTCAGCTCAAGTCATGATCCCGGGGTCCTGGGATCAAGCCCCACATTGGGCTCCCTGTTTAACAGGAAGCCTGCTTCTCCCTCTCCCACTCCCCCTGCTTGTGTTCCCTCTCTCTGTGTCCTTCTTTGTCAAATAAACAAATAAATCTTTAAAAATAAACAAATAAATAAAGAAATAAAAATCTTAAAAAGAAGGATTAAACAAATAGATACTTTCCAGAAGCTGCACATGACATTTCTGCTTGTATCGTATTGGCCAAACACAGTCTCAGCCCGATCTAGCTAGCAGGCTGGCCAGTAGCCAGTTAAAAATTGGGGTTTCTATTATAAAAGAAAGGAAATGCACCCTGGGATTGTTGTTTTTGATACGGTAGATGTGGTTTGTAGAGGGAGAGTTTAATCAATGCACAAAACAAGAACACAAATTTATGGAGTTACTGACAATTAAAGGGGAATGAGAAAGACACTAATTTTTTTCCTTACGTGGGTCTTTTCTCTAGTAGAAAGCCACTCCCGTGTTGACCTTTAAACCTAACATTTGGTAATGGTATGGGGTGTTTAAATTTAGATGCTTCCACAATGGGCTCCATTTTGTGAAAAAGGAAAAGTCTGCTTATCACCATTTCAGATAAACCACGTCAATAGCGTAAGCCATCCTGTTTAGGCCACATAGCCAAATGTGGTCCCTTACTGTAACCCTGCCACGGAGAAGGAGGAAACAAACACATCTATCTAGCACAGATTTTTTTCAACCTACACCTGGGAAATGAAAATTGTAAATACACAACGATAGACTTTAGGATCACTTATGTTGCCAAAGCGAGTGATACTTGAACAAAAAGTATGCCTCTTGGCTTGTTGCTGTGGTACTCAAGACAAAAGGATGCCTAGGTTAGGTATATGAAATGAATTTGTTCCGTATCTGTTCTATGTTTGGCTTCCTGATGTCTGCCCTAAGCGCTGAGGGCATATTCAAGAGTGGAAGATGCACTCCTGGTCTCCTGGACATTCATAATACAAGTGAGACAAGATGAATGTTTAGCTAGATTTTGAAGTAGGAGTGGGATTTGGCCAGAGAGGAGGACGGTAGGAGGGACATGGTCGAGGTGGAGGTTTGGAGTTTATCTGCACATTCACACCTGTGGTCCCGGGAGGAGGAGGCCAGCAGCCGGGCTGCAGCAGAAGGAAGCGTGGGGGTAAGGTTGGTGGGGTAGGGTCACGTGGAACTCCTCTGAGGCTATCCCCAGTTCATACTTCGCTCTATCAGCAATGAGGATTGATGGGCGACTTTAGAGCATGTAAATAATGAGAAAAGTATAAGGATGACAAATATTATGGGGATGGATCACCCTCCCGCTCTCACTGTGGAAAGAGATCCCACAAGGAGACACAAGGGCAACACCCAGGGCAGTAGACCAGGAAGGCAGAGTACCACACAAATCCCAATGGAGACTGGCTGGGTCGTGGACCTAGGGGTGATTGTTAACAAACTGTGGAACATTTCAGAGAGTTAGAGGCAGTGAGAAATGAGAAAATGTGTTACTGAACATGGTCAAGGGTGACTGCTGACATTTGAGGGCTCCGAGGTTCGGGGTGCCAGGTGTTGTGGACCAGACTGTGGGAGGGTGAGGAAGGCATGAGTGCTCAGGAAAGGCAATGGGGACGGGGTGAGATTCCTGGAGCCAAAGGAGGGAGGAAACGAGGGTCCCAGGAGCCCCTACCACTCCCACAGGCTGAAACGGGGAGAGGGGCAGCTTTCTAGGCAGAAAGACGGCAACTGTAGGAAAGGCCAGGATCGGGATCCATAGAAGGTATGGTCAGGGGGGTGAGGACTGTCAGGTGTTAGGGCCGCTGCCCCTGGAGAGGAGGAAATCCTCTGTGCTCCCGGGGTTGGTAGGATACCAGGCCAGATGGGAAGCTGAGGAAGCAGGCTGGAGCTGGAGGCAAGGGTGAGGTGTGCAGGGAGCTTTGCAACTCCTGTAAATGTGCAAGGGGGGATGGGCAGGCATCCACACATCCTAAAGCAGCAGGGAGGTGGGACATGTGTCCTGGACTGGGGGCAACGCCGTGTGCATGACTGCGGAGCACATGGGCCACGGTGATGGCCTTGGCTGGGGCTGGCGGGCCTTGGCAAGGACCGGAAGGACAGGCTGTGGTCTCGTGGGGGCATGGAGGTTCCCAGCTCTGTCTCTCCTTTGGCGGGAATCCCATAATGCATATGTAGTCATCCTTTTGTCAGTGTTGGTAGGTGATCCTTTTATCTCACAAAAATAGGTGGGGGAAGCAGGGTCCCCTTTGGCCCCTGGACTCTGGGATTCTCGGGCACATGGTAAGTCCTAAGGAAGTACTAAGGCACTAAATGTGGAGCTGGGCTTGGTGATAACAGCTTGCCCTAGCTCTAACAGTTTGCTTCCCAATCTACGTGTTTGGGGAGGAGCTAGAGCCCTTTTGTTCTTCCTCTTAATTCCATTCGAGGCCTTGACCTGACTGTACTTCCCTGGCAGTTTCCTGCGGTCCCAGTGTACTGACTTCAGGCGAGAGGGAAGCTGATGGATGCGGGAGGTGCCTTCGAAAGCCGTGTGGTGGTTAGCGCTTCTGAGGGGTCTGCAGGTGACACCGAAAAGCAGGGGTGCAGAATCTGGGCACCAGGGCTTCTGGGCGGCTGTCAGAAATGCACAGGAAACAGACAGAGGGGAGAACACAATGGAAGGTGGAGCCTGGAGGTAAGTGCAGACACCTGCCCTCACCTCCTGCCCTTGCCTCCCTCATTCAGCTGTGCTCTTACCCAGAGAGAGTCAAACAGAACCTGTTTGTTTCTCTGGCCCTCATTAAACAGTTACTCCCTGGACCACACAGAGAGAGCAGCTGCAGGCAGGTGAGTCAGAATTCACAGCTGGCTCAGTGGGGGCCCTCTGTTCTGGAAACTAGCGTCTGTGCCACGCCTGATCCAAGTCCTCCCAAAATTGTGGGAGGATGGCAGTCTGGCCCCATGTCCCTGTGTCCAGGCATACAGACCTGCCCTTTGGAGCGGGAGGTCTTCCGTTGTGTGGGTTTCTGTAGAGGACACTGATGACCAAATGAGCAGAGAGTGCTGGAAGGGAGGTCATGAGTCTCGGAAGCGAGTGGCCAGGATCCCCAGGGCATCGTTGAAGGATGCCTGCACTTTGTCAGACCCCTGATCCTTGAGATGCGGAGTCACCCTAAAGCTGGAGGTTTGATGGCGTCTCAGAGTCCTGAGAAGCAGGTAACTCTCCCGTGTGCACAACACCTTCAATTAATTCACACTGTCTCCAGGAATCCAGAATTTGTTTATTCTGTGCAGCTTGTGAGCGTGGCTGTTAGAAGCCTGAGCGATTAGGATTGGAAAATGGATCTCTTTTTCTTAAACCCTGTATGAGATCCTCTGAGAACTCCAGGTTGGTCCTGCAAAGAATGACCTTGAACGCTGCTGGAAAAGAGCTGTTTTTTTGTTTTTGTTTTTTCTTTTTTTCCTCTTTCACTGGAAGCCACAGGTGGAGCTAAATAGTGCAGTGAAAGTTAAGACTCAAGGTTAGGGGTTCATGTTACCCAAGGCTTGGCCTCCATCTGCTGGGTGACCTTGAATAAATCCCCTTTCCCTCTCCCTGGGAAATTGGAATGTGGGCTGATAATGCAGTCTGGCCGCCAGCTGGCAGAGCTCAGGGAGGAGTGGGGAGGCTCACGCAGGTCACTTCTGGAAAGGGCATCTGTGATCCCTACGGGGTTGTGCCCAGCAGTGCCCGAGTCGGGGGCACAGGCCCAGGATGCTTGCTGCAGAATCGCATAGGCTCTGTCTGGGTGGAGTGTCGGTGGACATTCAATCTGATTGATCTGGGTCTGGCTTGGGCTGGATGCAGTCAGCTCACCGACAGACCCGCTGAAGAAAAGCGGCTCAAAGGCAGTTCTCCTGCCACTTAATTTCCCTGGGTTGCAGGAAGAGCAAAGCTTGGATTTGAATGGGGTATTTTGCATATCTGCGTGGCTTTCCTTCTGTTCACTGTCTCCCCAAACTCAAGGGATGATCCCGCAGCCCAGTTCTTGGATCTCAGGAGGCTTTTTTGGACTTTTTAGAAGAAATTGGTGATGAAGAAATGCAAATGTTCTCTACTCTTATTTGAGTTGCGGTCTGTGTTTTGTCACCGTTGGGTCTGCCTGTTCTCTGATTTTGTGTCTGGCTCCCATACACATCTTTTCTTAATATCTGATGCCTCAGGTCTCTCCAGCTGCTATGGATGGTGTTCAGTGTTGACCCAGAAAAATGTGCTGTGAAATACTCTTACTGCCCCACCTCTCACCTGCCCTGGTACGGGAGCAGGGGGCTGGGAGGGACTCTGTCTTCCCTGTAGACCAGAAGGCTGCTTTTCCATAGTCCTTTCTAGGATCGGCAGGACCTGGAGGGTGGGAGTTGCAGACTGACCCCAGAGGCGACCTGTTGTCTTCCTCTTCCGAATAACGATGGCCAGTCATTTTTCCAAAAATCCTGGGGCATTGCCCCTTCTTTCCCGCAGCTCTGACACTGAGGCTGACAGTGATGTCCCCAAACTACCCAAAATAGTGTGAATAAGTCCCTGTCCCAATCCACTGTCCTTTGTTCATGACTCAGGGGCCACTTCCAGCAGTGAGTAAGCCACTTAATGTGACTTTTTGGGTCGCAAGGAGATGGCATGTTCCATTTCTCTTTCCCCTTGACATTTCTCTGCCTGTGAGCTCCTCCAAACCTTTATTCATTCTTTTGTCCACAACAACATCTGGAAAGAAGGAGCCTATAATCATGGCTGTGTTTTTCCCCTCTCAGTTCATTCATCATTTAATTTCCCCCCTGGCTTTTGCTCCATCACTTGCCTCAAATGGCTCTGGCAAAGGTCAGTGACGACCTCATTGCCAGTTTGGGGACTTGCTTGGGGGGGGGGGTGTCTATGAATGTTGATGGGGCAAACACGCATCTGTAACTGAAGTTCAACATTTCCTTCAATTATGAAGGTAGGCAATCAACCACAGTATCAGTGTTTGTTGTAATTAGATATCCCCATAGATATGTTAATACTCCATTTATGGTTACAGCAGATATCTCGAAGTATTGTTGTCTTTCATCCCTACTGGGAAATTGCAATGGTTTACAGACTACCTTCTAGATCTCACTGCTTAATGCACTCATAGAGAAGTGCAGATATGACTGTAGGGTGATGTTTTAATATTTTGATAGCTACTTCGGTATAAGTAGTTTTATTTGTAATCATGTGTATTGCATTTTCGATATGTGACAGTATTATTTTGAGAGGGGGCCCCTGGGTTTCAGCAGACTGCCAAAGAGGTCCATGGCGCAGAAAGGAGCAAAGAAACCAGTTTTAATCATTAGCCAAACTGATTTCCCTAGAGCATTTCTCTCAAGATGAGAAGAACCTCCTACCTTTGCTTGTAAGATAGTATTCTTTCTGGCTCTTACTTTTTCTTTAGTTGATGTCTTACACTTGAGACTTCTACAGGATTTTATCTTCCTTCCCCCGCCCCTCTCTTCCTCCTATCCTTCCTTCCCCTCCTTCCTTTCTTTCTTCCACAAATATTTTTAATTGATTTTTAAAATTTCCTTAAGTAATCTCTACGTCCAACGTGGGGCTCGAACTCATAACCCCAAGACCAAGAGCTGCACGTTCTACTGACAGAGCCAGCCAGGTGCCCCTCACAAATATTATTATGTGCCTGCTCTGACATGGCTGACAGGCTGTGAGGGCTACAGACAAGCAAGGAGGTCATTACCATACAGTCTAGTATGTGCCACAGGATACCTAGGGGCACCTAGAAGAAAAGCCTAAACCAGCCTTGGGAGTTTCTCAGGAAAGACTTTTCTCTGGAGGCATCCTTAAGCCAAGTTCTGGAAGATGAGCTGGCATTAGCTTTCCTTGGTGGTGGGGACAGAGTGCTGTCCCATAAGGACTGGCTAGATTGTTGAGTCTGGAGAAATAAGAAGGGGTCAGATTGTGGAATGCATTTCAAACCATACTAAGGGGTTTTAAGAGAATTGCATTTTAGAAAGATTGCTCTGTTTTGGAGTGAAGAATGGATTGGAGCGGGCAGCCAGAGGTGGGAGGCAAGAGGCTGAGACATGCTAATCTTTGCTCTTTCTTTTAAAAATTTATTTATTCATTTATTTATTTATTTATTTATTTATTTTTAAATGTCATCTCTACTCCCAGTGTGGGGCTCGAACTCACAACCCTGAGATCAAGAGTCACATGTTCTACTGACTGAGTCAGCCAGTTTCCCCATGCTCTTTCTTTCTTGAATGTATCACATGTGTCCATCCCGGGATCAAGCTTTTCTTCTTCCTGAGAACCTCCCAGGCAACATCCTTTCTTGAAAGTTCCTTGATTTCCTCACCATGGTCTTGGAGGATAATTAGAATTACTTTTTATGCATTTTTAAAAAAATTTCTTCTTTGAGTTACTTGAAGATAAGGACTGGGCCTTGTTCATCTTTATGTCTCTAGCATTTGGTGTATTGCTGGGCCCATTGTAGCTTTCTAAAGTGAGCCAAATTAAGGGAGAGGAAATACAAGGGAGTACAGAATCTGTCCACAGTCATATAGTAAGGGGAACCTGCAAACTCCCTCAGAGCTGGCCACAGAATCATGAACTCTCAGGGTGAGAAAGTCATCTGGCTCTCCTTTGGCTTTTTAAATATAAGCCCTTTATTTTTGTGCAGAAGAAATCTCCTGGGCTTACCCGTCCCCTGTCACCTCCAGCCCATCAGTGGGTGTTGCTAGAATTCAGAGGTGTTTTAACAGGACTTCAAAATTTTATACTTTTAGTAATATGGATCTAATGATCTTCTTTTGTTTTTAGTGGGAAAGAGATCTTTTTTCCCCTCAGGATGACATAGTGGAGAGTACCTGAAGTTAAAAAAAGAAAAGCTTCAGTAAAGTTAGTTATAAAAGATAAAGTGAAAAAAGTAAAACAAGTTGAAGTGGACTGAATCACAGTCAAGGCAAATTGTAGGTGGTAAGCCAGAAAATCCGAAAACCCCGTGGTGAAATGTTTTTGTGTGTGGCATGCCATCTTGGCGGCAACGGTGGGGTCCAATGGTAGCCCCAGTTGTGGAGTTTTCTCCATGAACCTGGACAAAGCCCTTAAGCGGCCTTGATAATTACCAGGGAGCAACCCCTCATATAACTCCCACCTTGGATTTCAGGTTCTAGGGGAAAAACAAGGCACAGACCATATATATATATATATATATATATATATGGACATGTATGGTGTGATTTCCCAGCTTTCCCCCATGATCCAAATGGAAAAAATGTTAATGGTTCTGGCTCATTGCCTTTTATGCAACCAAACAGCCAGACACTAGAGAACCCTGGAACTGGAAAGAACACTATTAAGACTGCAGGTGACTCTTTAAACTCTCTGTTGTGGGTCTAGCAGAGCAAGGGCTGCTTGCTGGCTCATAGGGATGAACAAGTCATGGGTTCTTGTTCCCTGGCAGGGAGAATGTTGGTCAGTAGGAGAATCGGGCTTCTTCTCATGCTTTCCAAAATCAGGAATCCATGGTGACGGGGGTTGGGGGTGGGGGTTCACTGCTGAGGAGACAAACAAAACAGGAACTTCTTCTGAGGGCTCTGAAAATAAGACAGTTACTTGCCATGTGGGTGAGGGAACCCCCGTCTACGTGTGACAAATGCCTTAATACATTTTCTCAGGAACCTAAGGCAAAATCTCTCTTTAGTCAGATTTTGGCAGGGAACGTTCCCTTTGCTCCTGTCAGGACTGATCCCTGGTCTTGAAAATTTCATGAAGTAAGTTGTTGAGCTCTGCAGATTAAAAAAATTTGGAGGCCCAATTTTTGAGGTGGGGAGAAAGGAAGGGATAAAAGTTGTACTTTAAGAAAATCTTGGGATCAGAGTGGGCCCCTGCAATGGAGTAATGTTTGTGTCCTCCCCAAAAGTCATGTCAAAACCCTCCTCCCATTATGATGGTATTTGGGGCCTTTGAGACATAATCAGGTCATGAGAGTGACGTCCTCCTAAGTGGGATTAGTGCCCTTCGAAGGAGAGACTCTAGAAAGCTCTCTCATCTCTTCCACAGCATGAGGACACAAAGAAAAGTCAGCAGTCTACAACCTCAAAAAGATCTCTTGCCAGGACCCGACCATGCCAGCTCCGGATCACAGACTTCTAGCTTCTAGAACTGTGAGAAGTCAATGTCTGTTGTTTATAAGTCACTCAGCCCATGGGACTTCATTCTAGAAGCCCAAACAGACCAAGACAGCACGATGGTTCTTGCTTATGATCACGGCAACTGTTGAAAGCCCAGCTTGGCAGAGATAAGACTCTATTGAAAGGAATGTAGCACTAACTCATGATTAAGCTATGAACCAGCTATGCTGTGTGAACAACTGGATAGATGTTGAGCTAGTTTTCCAGCTAATATAGATAGATGAATGTTTAGTATGGTGTGGGTTTTTTCCAATATATAATATTCCCTCTCTCTCTCTTTTTTTTAAGATTGTATTTATTTGAGAGAGTGAGCAAGAAAGAGAGAGAGCCCAACTGGGGTGGGAAGTGAAGAAGAGTCGGAGAGGGAGAAGCAGACTCCCCACTGAGCAGGGAGCCCATGCGCAGGGCTCGATCCCAAGACCCTGAGATCATGACCTGAGCTGAAGGTAAACACTTAACCGACTGAGCCTCCTAGGTGCCCCCCCCCCATTTAAAAATATTCTGTAGCACCTCTTTGAGTTTCTTGTGGCACATTGGGGAGCCTGCACAGCTTGGAATTCGGTATTAGGATGGGTATGGCAGACTAGAGACATTGTTGAAAACTAGAAAAGAGGAAACAAATGCCAGTGAGAACAAAATCCAACTTCCACCTCCAAAGCCTGTCCACGTAAAACAGAGGTTCTTGACTGCAGTGAACTATAGAACCCTAACATCTTGGGGCCTGAGGAAGTGGCTTAGCACACTAGCCACAGGTACCCATTTTGATTTAAATTCATGGGGGTGGCTCAGACAGTTAAGCATCTGATTCTTGATGTCAGCTCAGCTCTTGATCTCAGGGTTGTCGGTTCAAGCCCTGCACTGGGCTCCAAATAATTAAAAGAGAAATTAATTCATGGAGATGAAATAAAACTAAAGATTCAATTCCTCTATCACACTTAGACATAACTCAAGTTTGCATAGACATAATACAGTTAGACATTTCCATCATTATAGGAAGTTCTGTTGGACAACAATGATCTGACCTGAGGCAGGGGCCAGCAGACTGCATCCCACGGGTCACGTCTGGTCTGCTGACTGTTTTGGCACCGCCCACGAACTAAGAATGGTTTTCACATTTTAAAAGGGTTGAAAAAAATTGTGGAAATTAATTTTCTTTCTTGTTCTTCAAGTACCTCTGAATATCCTCAGTTTTGCCTCTTGGCCCATAGAACCTAAATCATGTACTATCTAGATCCTTCTAGAACATGTCTGCCGTCCTCTGGTCTCAAGCATCTTCTAGCTACATTTGAGGAAACTGAGGCCTGGAGGCCTAAAGGGCCACGTGGGAGCTGACACAGCCCAAAACACAGTCTCAGCTCTGGCTTTGTGTAACCATTCTCCCCCTGGGTCCCAGCCCCTTTCTGAGGGCTGCTGTTGCCATTCTTCTAGCAGATAAAACAATAGGTTTCTTTTACTGCATCATGAACGAACAAGGTCCCTTCAAAGCCTTGGTCATCACTGACATATGAGCCTGTCACAGGAGGATCAGGAAAAAATCATCTGCCCAGGCCACATGTTCACAGAAGCCTTCAAATATAGAAATTGGGATTCTCCTTAAATGCGGACACAGAAATATCCAGACGGAATAAATGATGATTGTCATCATATGACTTAAATCCCGTGTTCCTCTGCCAGACCAAACTGCCCTGGATGACCTATGAATGAATATTAAAAAAAAATCCTTTCATTATCTTATGATAGGGTCCGTTGTATTACACGATATTGGTGCTGTACGTTAAAGGCATTAATTTGTCAAAGATAAAACATTCAATGTGCACTGCATTTTTTAAATCACCCTGTTGGTCATTTCTTCATTTTTATTTTTGTTTTAAAAATATACTAAAATCGCAGCACCTGGGTGGCTCAGTGGGTCGAGGCTCTGACCATCGATCTTGGCTCATGTCATGATCTTGGGGGTATAGGATCCAGCCCCAAGTTGGGTTTTGCACTCAATGGGGAGTCTGCTGGAGATTCTCTGCCCCTCCCTCTGTGCTCTCTCTCTCTCTCAAATAATAAATAAATAAATAAATAAATCCTTAAAAAATATGTATATATATATATACATATATATACACACACTAAAATCCAAAAGAAATAGAAATGACTTGAATGACCTTGAAGATGAACTGCTTTAAATGATGATGTACTTAAACATCTAGTTTATATCCCCTACAGAATAGCTAAGTTCCAGGAAAGAGCCGCATACAACCCATGTCAATCCTCAATACTCACAAATCCATATTTGTGAATTTGCCTACTGGCTACGATTTATTTATAACCCCCAGATCAATAATTAGAGTGCTTTCATAGTCCTTTGTGTATATGGGTTGTGGCGAAAAATTGGTCACCTAACCTGTGCGTTTCCAGCTGAGGGGGAACGAGGCAATGCTCTGCCTTCTGGTTTCAGCTCTCAGACTGTGAACAGGTATCTTTTTCATAGTGCCACATTTCTTACATTTTGGGGTGCTTTTTCTTGGAGATTTCACTGTTTAAAATGGTCCCAAGTACAGTGCTGGAGAACTGTCTAATGCTCCTAGGGCAAGAAGACTGCAATGTGTTTTTTCTCCCCACCCCTTCCATTCCTCCCTCCCTCTCTCTCCCTTCCTTCCTTCCTTCTCTCTCCCTCCCACCCTCCCTCCCTCCCTTCCTCCTTCTCTCTCTCTCTCTTTCTTTCTCTCTTCCCTTCTTCCTAGGATTTATTTATTTCAGAGAGAAAGAGAGAGCATGAGTGGGAGGGGCAGAGGGAGAGGGAGAGAAAATCTCAAGCAGACTCCACACTGAGCCCCATGTGGGTTCAATATCACAACCCTGAGAGCACCACCTGAGCTGAAACCAAGAGTGGGATGGTCAACAGACTGTGCCACCCAGGCGCCCCTGTGATAGGTCTTAAATATATGTGTTAGACAAGCTTCATTCAGGCATGAATTATAGTGCTATTGACCATGAGTTCAATGGTTGTGAATCAACAATATATATAAATATATATATATTTCATATATGATATAAATATATCACATACCATAGATAAGATACTAAATAATATATAATAGTGTATATAATTATATAGAAATTATATATATATATAAAATATTAAATAAGGTATCTTTAAATGGAAACACACATAAAACAAGGTTATGCATTTTTGACCAGAGGCTCCCAGGAACCTAACCCTGTATTTCCCCCTAGGAGCCGTGGTTCTGCACTTAATGGCTTAGTGCTCCTGACAGTTGTATAGAACATAACTACCGTGAATAATAAGTATGAACTCTATTGGTAACACACAGGATCGTGTGAACTTCTCGCAGTGTCTCTTCCTGGGCTGTGCACCTGGCTAGCCTCAGGGTCTGTACTGGAATTGAATTGACGTGATTGAAGAGTTGGTCTACTAATCCATGTTCAGACTACCTTCTTCATGGGGAAGGGTGTAACTCCCTTCTCTAAAATGACAGGGATTCGTGACCATCTTATAACTGGGGACACTTACCAGAAGGCTGAGCTCTCACGGTTTGTGGTATGCTCTCCCCTGAAGTTGCTTGTTCTCTCTGTGCCCCAGCTCGGTAGTAATGAGACTCGCAGGGCTGACGCGGTTCACAGGCAGGTCTGTGGGAAGAACAAGCTGACCACGATGCTCCCTTCTGCCATGTTATAGCCAAATAGGTTTGGACTTCTTCCGGGCTCTATGTTGCACCTGGAAATGACAGGGTGCAGCAAACGGGAGTGGATTCGTGGAATCTGGGGCAGATGCATTGATGTGAATGCTTCGTGAGAATTTCTTGGTTCTCGGGGAAGCCAGGATTACAAGAGAAATATCCGAAGGGACGGAGAGAATAAGGCTGTCTGTCTATTGACAGCTTGGGATCTCTTGTTTGGAATTCCACAGGGAGATGTCTGCTGGGACCATCACTGCGTGTGGGAAGCCTGCTGGTAGTTCAGATGAAACGACTCAGCCTGGGCTAAGACTCTGATGTGTGCCGGGGAGGAGGTTGTTTTTATTATTATTATTATTATAGTTCTTTTCTGCTTTAAATGGGGAAAGGTTCCTTGAGGTTACTGAGAGTGCTGGGGTTTCTTGTTGAGCTCTTTGGAACATGGGTGAGAAATAAGGTTGAGCTTTTCTCCCTATTTGGAAGTGTTCCTGGAGTCTGCTTTGTCATCACGTTAACTCAGTGGTGTCATAGCCGCCTTCTCATTGTGCTCTGCTTTCCGTGGTGTCTTCTGAATTAGCATCAGGTTTTCCTCAACCATGGAAATGTTCTTAACAGGGGGATGACACATCCGGAAATTCTGGAGGCTCTGTGTGCGTGTGCGTATGTGTGTGTGCCCTGTGAGTGTGCATTTGCCTGAGACTGTGGCAAAACCCCCCCAAAACTCCATGCAAATCCCAGTCCAGCAGAGGTCCACTCTCCAGGACCATCTGCCTGGGCTCTAGAACTCTAGGACACATGCTGGATCACTCCATCTGTCATGGCAAAGGCAACAGCCACCACGTGAAACACGCATCTGCTCCAGCCTTCCTAGGATCCTTTGTGTCCTATCACGTTGGCAGACTCCCCCACATACCCCTAACCCCAAGTTGCCCAGCCAGAAGCTATTTGGAGCTCTTCTTTCCTCCTTCATGTCTAGGGAGTTCCTGTATTTCATCTGAGGATAGCCTACCTCCCAGATATACCCATATTCAGAGGTCCCCTTGACCCTGCTGCCAGTGCCTGTTCTCACTGCTCCACTTGCCAATTTCTTAACCTTCAGACATATTTTTTCTTTTCCCCTCAGAGCTCTTTTCTCATCAAAGTAGTTTCATCAAGCCTCTTTCCGGGTAAGCCTTCTGATGACTCCTTATCACCTTTGGGGAAGGGCTGTCTTCCTGTGTGTAGTAGACTATCCTCAATAAGTTTTGGTTCCAATGTGTCAGCCCAGCCTCCATCTTGAGAATACCCTGGCTTATTGGTAAATTTCCATTCTCTTTTTCTGTGTCTGGATTACCCCTTCTGTCCAGAATGCCCTGGCCAGCTTTTCTATTTGGGAAACTCCCATTTGGTTTTTAAGACCCATCTCCAGAGTTGCACTTCTCTCCCTGTGGATGATGGCCTAGACATTTAACAACTGGTCTTTCTGGGGGGCTCTGAGCCATCAGAACAGATGCCATGGAGAACTCTTGGTATGGCCTTGCCCTGATGCACAGGTAACCGGCATCTGGGTTTATCTACCCCATCAGAGTTGATCATCCCTCCTTTGTGTCCCCCCTGTGTGTATGGGGACCCCCACTATTCACCCTGCAGTCATTCAGCAAACATTTCACAGTTGCCTCCTCTGTGTAGACCTTGCCTGGATCATGAGAATACAGAAGAGGATAAGATAGCATTTCTGTGCTTGGGGAGCTTGGAGTCCGGTCGTGTAGCATTTTTATTTCTCATGGGATTATTTTTTAGAAGACTTAGTTGCTTGGATGGTAGGGAGCATCCCTCTCATCCCAGCATCCTGGGTACCTGCCTGGTACTTGATAAAGCATATGTTCAGTCAGTAGTTGCTCAATGAAGAGATCTGGCTGGGATCCCCAGGGTCTGGATTCAAGTGACAGGGTCAAGGTGCTAAAATAGTCCATGGGGTTGATTGGTTATGGGGAGAAGGGCTTCCAGCAAGAGGGGTTAGATAACAATGTTTATTTATAAAGGTAAAACCCAGAGAAATGATTCATTTGTCTTCTCTGCTCCTCCTAATCCGGCTTTTTTTTTTTTTTTTCCTTTATAGCTCTTTTTTGAATGGAATAATGTCACCCACTCACTGGTTTTATATAGCTCCTACTGAAGTAGAACTCAACAAAAATTGTGCCTATTAATTAAAAACCCAGAATGTGGGCAGTTTTTGAACTGCTAATTAAAACTCTTACCATTCGGTTTGCCTTAGCAGTTTTAAACCATTTTTTTTTTCTTTTTTTGAAGCCAGAGCTTTGCTTACCAGAGAAAATGACTTTAAAAAAGACAACTGCCAAGAATGAGAGCATCTTGTCTTAAGAACTGTTTCATGTACCTCCAGTGAAATTGCAGGGTTGGAGAGCTTCCTAGTGCTTTGAAGGTAGCTAGTGGCTGGAGAGGACACAAGTGGCCTCCCAAGGCCATTTCCACTGCCCTCCAATGATCACTCCTGCTGCGGGGCTGGGGATGACACCCCTGGTAGCGAAGGGACTGAAAATGTTTTCCTCTTCAGGCTGATCAAGAAGGACAGTATCTTCCCAATGTCTAGGAGCTGCGGGGTGCCACTGTGACCTCTGAGGTTCCAGCTCATCCACAGCCGATCTCCAGGGCTGCCCGCAGCCCACCGAGTGAGATCCCAGAAGGTAGACGGCAGAAGAGTCTGGGGACTCCGGATTGCTTTCTGGTCTACCTTCTTTCACAGACGGGAGTCCTCTGCTGTGCCTACCAACGCAGGCACTCGCATATGTGGCTTTCTGGGCACATTGCCAAAGGGCTCACACAGGACTCCCTATTCAGCCCTAAATGGCATCCTGTGCTGGCTTGTGGGGTGAGGCGGCCCAGCGGAGCTCCCCTCGTGACTGGAGTCGGATCTCATGTGGGCTCCTCCGAGGCAGGCACAAGTGAGGGTTCTGAGGCTGCTCCAACAAGCGGCCCCATTGTATCCGCCCTCGGGAGGGGGGGTGCTGGGCTGCGGAGGGGCGGCTCCGTGGTGACCGCCGGGTGATGGAGCCCGGGCGCGTCTGTAGGGTTTGATTGCCTTGAACCCGGGGTGGGGGAAGAAGCCATGTGGTGAGCATGTGCTCGGGGCCGCATTGGGTCCACGGGCTGGCAATGTGCTTTGAGTTTGGGTTTCCTTTCTTTTTCAGAGGGTGGTTGATTCATGCAAAATGCTTAATGATGCCTGCAACGCATGGAGTGGGGCTCAGATCCCCTTTGATGTGCAGGGTCTTTTTGGAGGTTCCAAAAAAGCAGTTCAAAGGTTTACTTTGGACACCACACCTCCAGCACATGTCAGAGTCAAGGCCTGGCTCCCCAGGCAGCACGCTGGAGAAAACATTTTGTGCCGGCTTCTTCCTCTCTCTGTTTTGTCTTGTGCTGAGCAGATTTCCCGACTTTACACGGTCTTGAAGGCAGAAAGGAGAGATCGGGCAAAGGAAAATAAACGGCTCTGAGCGGTCAGAGGGGCCAGGGAAGCAAGGCTGCACTGTGGTCTCTCAGTCCAGCTGAAACTAGACCAGGGGAGCGGGGCTGATGTTTGCCTGCGGTAACAATTGCCTCCTCCTGCCTTGGAGCTCGGGGCTCTCCGAAGGAAGCATATTCCCAGGCAGAAAAAGAGCCATCTGGACGCCCCATGTAGGTCAAATTGCAGTTCTGCCTGGGTCTGTGTTAGGCTGCGGGCAGCGGGGTCGTCTTCCCTCGTCCCTTTCCTCTGTAGGATGTGGGACTCAGGGACAGGCTCAGGATGGGGGGGCGGGGTGCGGGGTGGGGCGGGTTTGGAGGTGGCTCTATCTGGTTGGAGACTGGAAGAGGAGCCATTTATCATGCTTCCGTGTTCTGAAACGTTCCTTGCCCTTCTTCACGCCTGGGAGGCGTGCATGCCTGGGGCAGATCCCCCCAGCTCTGCTCACAAGCTGGAGGCCCGCAGGGTGGATGGTGTAGGATTCCTGTCTGCCTTTTGAGAAAAAGCAAAGAAGAGCTGTGCCTGCCAGTGGATGTGGCTGTGACCTTGAAGTCAGGGGCTCAGGGAGAGGTTGTCTTCCCTCCCTACATCTCTAATGATCTAGAGCTCTTGAGGCTCTTGGAGGAGCCACTGGTCTGGTCTGTGGGCTGTTTACCCACCAGCCAGAGGTGGATGTTTCCTCTGTGACTTAACTGTTTCACAGAGTCTGAAACCCAGATGCCCCGATCTTCTGTTCTCTTAGAGAAAAGGAACAAATCAAATGACTTGTCCAGCTCAGGGTGGGCAAGACAGTAGAATCTGGAGTGTCACTGGACAAGGTGGGAGGAGACATGGAGACTCCCAGGGCCCCACGGTTGGACCTTAGAATTACCACAGACAGTGTGGGTTCCCGCCCCCCGGCAGTCCCCGACCCTTCCAAAGCTGGCGTCTCTGAGACACCACACATGCTGTCAGCTTCCACAGCGACCTTACCACGACATATGCAAATCTCAAGGGGTCAACTCTGCAACAGTTCAGCAAGTTGTAGGAATATGGGCTCTTAGATTATTTTTTATGTCATTTACCTCAAGCTTTTGTATATCTCTTCAGGTCCCCCTCATCAGTTTGCCTTTTGCCCTGTTTGCATCTTCATGGCAGGGGAATTCCACAGGCCTCTGCCTTGTGTGTGGTTGAAAATCATCCGCATGCAGCCTTCGAGTCCATGAGACTATGGCTGTGCCCATGTCCTGCCCATAGGAAAACTCAGTGACTTATTCTCTCTCTTTCCAGGGCTCGTGTCCTTGGAGATCCTCTCTGGTTTCTGAGCCTTCCTATCCATTTCTCTGACACCTCACATGGCATCTTTGCCAGTTTTCTCAGGTTACCTGAAATCTTTCCTCTTCAGAGGTTAGAGGCTCATTCTCTGGATCCTTTTCCCAGTCTCTCATATTCTCTTCTGGCAGCCCTTCCCTCCACGTCCATCTAGGATCTTATTTTCATTTTCAAACAAATGTTAGCGTTTTGTAATGCCTGCTTCTGGTGGTGTTAACAATGAAAGAAGAATGACTCTGGGTCAGGCAGCGTGAGAGGCACTTTCATTTATCAGTAACTTTCAGAGAATTCCTGCACCGCTCTCCCATTTTTCACACCTGAGAATACTGTCACGTGACAAGTTAGACTTGTAGTAAAGTAGTAGTTGGGCAGATCTTCTCCCACAACATGGTTTCTCTCTGTATCACAAATGGTTCCCTCATACTAGATGGAGAAGATTGCTCTCCAGTTCACCTACTGTTTAGACGTGGCTCCCATTCTGCCATATTACTAGTTCGGAGACATCATTAATCCAAAGTATTGGATTGATCTCCATTTCATGTGTGTGTGTTTTACTTACCGTTGGTCAATATTGGAGCTTGATCTTACTCTCACCTCTGGTGAACAATGAAGCAATTTGATTCGTTTGGAAAATAGCTCTAGATTCACTTGCCAATGCCATAGAAAGAGAATCAATCTCTAGTCCTCCTCATTTCATCCATTCATGTCCTGATTTTGTTCAGGCCAGCTAATCTTCTTTCCTGGCCTTGGCGCCTGGGCAGCCAGGCCAAATTCGCACAGCCCCTTTTCTCAGCTCCCAAAAAGCAATCATCCAGCATGAGGTGCAGCAGGGACCGATAGAAGAATGCAAGGTTTGCTATTTGGGTGGCAAGAAGAGAGGTGCTGAGCAATTATCTCCAACATTAATAATGCATGACTTCGAAGGAAACTATGCCATGGCCTGGACCCACTTCCATGTGCCCTAGGACCAGAGAGAGGAAGGCATATGGGAGAGATTGGGAATTCCAAACCATGAAGTGAAAGGGATAAGGACATCGATAGTACACTTGTCTATTTCATAATTGAAAAATTGGAGGTAGAGGAAAACTAAGTGATCCAGGGAAGGGAAAAATTACTCAAACACCACAAAATCTTATTTCAAATTGGGAGGCCTTTGGACCAGGAGGAGTGTTATTGATGAAGATGGAAGACATGTGGCTGTGTGCTCGCCACTGATGCTCCTTGTATGGGGACTGATAATGCACAGGGCTGTGTTGTGGTCTTTTTGTGCCCGTCTGGTCTTAATGGCGAGATGACACCCTTCCCAAGGGCTGGATAATGTCATGTATGTCTATAGGGCCTCACAGAGTGTTTTGAGTGGAGCCCATTCTCAGAAACATGTAATCAGTATACTGATTGACATACAATTAAAACTCACTCGAATAAGAGACTTGAGGAAATCACAATTTAGGTAATGCCCAGCTAAGTACTGTGACATCAAAGTCTTGATCCTCTGTATTTGCTAGGGCATGGACTAACGTATTAAAACAGAATGATCCTAAAACACAGTGATATAAATAGAATCAAAGTTTCTTCTTCTCTTATATAACAGTCCAGCGGTCAGCAGGACCTCTGGGGCCGGAGGCAAGGCAGTGGCTACAGCTGCACTCAGCAGGAAGGAGGAAAAGAGCCAGGGTAGTGACCCGTGGCAGGGCTCATAGTCTTCTGCTCACATACCATTGGCTACAACTTGATCACATGGCCACCAAAGCTGCAAGGGAAGCTGGGAAATGTAGTCTCCAGCTGATGGGCTAAGCCCAGGTACAATTTAGGGGTTGTGTTATTAAAAGGGGGGGGGAATGAATATCGGTGGACAAATAGCCTCTGATAGTCCCTAAGCTAAATTTTCCCCTAAGCACCTTCCCTTCCCTCCACTCCCCTGCGTGGTCCTCCTCTCCCATTCTCTTTCTTTCCTTTCTTCCTTTGAAAGGAACCTACCAAAATATGCCTTGTGGTTGGCCCATTAATACTCCCAGTCTTGGAGGAATCCTCCACGTGTGACCCAAGGAAAGCAAAATCTCAGCTCTAATCTAAATACAGGGCAGGGACAGAGCTGGCCAGAGGAGCTGAGAACAAGGCAGGTGGCTGCGAGCTGAAGAACGTGATTGCCAGAGCCCTTGAGGAGGGGTGTGTGTCTGTGTATGGGGGGTTGCTAAGAATGTCAGGGAAGGAGCCTCTTGTCAACTGGAAAGATACCCCCCCCCCCACTACCACCTGATGAGGGTCGGGTATGAGACAGGAAACATGTGGCCTCTGGAGGAAGCAGGCTTGGTTTTCTGAGCTGGCCCATCCAGGCCTAGGGAGCACAAGCAAAGTCAAGGAGGGAAAGATAGGCCAAGCTCCAGGGTCTAGGCTAGCAGGCAGAGCAGAAGGAGTGGACTCTCAGGGAGGATGGAAGGCCTCCCTCAGAGGCCAAGACAGGGAGCCTAGGGAAACTGGACACAGTGACAGGCAGATGTCAAAGGAGATCATTGCTTATAGGTTGGACATGCCAGCCACAGAGGGGGAGGGAGGTGGGAGGAGGGAAAGTCCCCAGGAAGTGGCACATTGTGATAAAAGTGGTTTTAAAAGCTTACACACTTAAACTTGTTTATCTCTGATCTGTTTCCCTGGAGATGGTCTTAGAAGCATAGCCACTGTCTCTTCCGTCCTCCCTTCCACCTCCTTTCTCCCTCCTTGTCTCTCTCCACTCCCCCCCCCCTTATAACAGACATTAATTTAACCCTTATTCCTTACCAACTACTATCCCAGGAGTTGGGGAAAACAACCATGAACCATCATTTGAAAATTCTAGTTGAGAGAGAAATGATTCATGGCCAATTCCTGGTCAAACATCCTTGTTCTCTGGGCCAAGTCTATTCCTGGCCTTTCCTTGCTGGGTCCATAACAGGGCAGCTCAGGTGGCATTGGTGAGATGATCAGTGGGGTGATTCATTCTCTTCCAAGAAGGTTTCAAAGAGCATGAGCAGTGGTTGCTGAATATTATTTGCAAACCGCCCATTACCCTGTAGATGTTGACCGTGTAGAACTATACCCAGGATCTGAACTCTGCTCCTCTGGAGGCGTATTAGAGACAGAAATGGAGTGAGATGATGAAATCCCTGGAGGGATACAGAGGCCAACCATCAAAGAGGCAAAAGATGTTTGCCCCAGAGAGCTGAAGTCTTCTTGATTGGTTGTTGGGGAAAACATCATAAATGGACAGAGCATTGCACCAAGTATTAAAGCTGGAGGAGAGCCGCCAAATACATTGTATTCAGTACCTAATCCTCTTGGTTTTGAAGATGATGTTTTACTCATTTTAAAATTAGTTCATGCACAATTTTGGAAATGTAAGATTACTCTGTATTTGACTTATGATTCCCCAATACATATTGTAAATTGGCCCTGCTGAGATCACTTCGTGGTAAAGTGAAAGGATCTTTAGATTCTGATCTAGATTTTCAGGTGACTTGAGTGTGAATATCCCGTATTTGAGTTTTTTCAGCCACAGTGTTAAGCTATACAAGGAAGATAATAGTAGCTGATTTAGACAGGTCGTGGGGATCAAATGTGATGTGGGAAAATACCTCATCAACTGTCAAGTATTGTACTGTTGTTAGATTTTATTATACCTATTCTATTACCAAGTGTCAGTTTACTTGAAATAACTTCGAATGGCCTGATATCAACTTGGTGATTTTGAAGCTTAAGCACTAATCACATAAAACTACAAAAATAATTGTAATGCTTGGATTGGGGCTCTACAAATCTCTGCCCAGACTCCTTTTGATAGGACACAAGCTTTCTGAAGTATTTGGAATTGTCTTTAAATATCTTCGTGGTTCATTTTCTTTTTCAATGTATACGACATAGGAGATTATTGTGGTGATAAAATCCATTTTATAACTGGAAAAAAATCTCTGCCCAGTGATCTTGAAAATACCAGGAAAGATTCCAAGCTCACAGTACCTCTGTGGGACTTCCTCCTTTTCCCTAGATGAGAGGCCAACTTGTAGAAATCTTGTGTTTGGGTGGCAATATTTTAAAAAAATATATTTTTTTAATTTTTGGGGATTGGGGATTGGGGAGCCTGGGTGGCTCAATGGGTTGAGGCCTCTGTCTTCGGCTTGGGTCATAGTCTTGGGGTCCTAGGATCGAGCCCCACGTTGGACTCTCTGCTTGGCGGGGAGCCTGCTTCCTCCCTCTCTCTCTGCCTGCCTCTCTTCCCACTTGTAATCTCTGTCAAAAAAAAAAAAAATCTTTAAAAAAAGGATTATGTTGCTAAGATTGACTGATTTGGAAGAGTTGCCCACAGCATTATTTTTATTTATTTATTTTTATCTTTTATTATGTTCAGTTAGCCAACATAGAGTACATCCTAAGTTTTTGTTGTGTTCAACGATTCATTAGTTGCGTATAACACCATTATTACGTTATCTACAGAATAATTCCAAGATGAGAAGAAACCTGTGATCAATACCAAAACCAATACAAAAGTCCCTTCCTTTGAACTTTTCTTACGCCTGTCACCCAGAGCTGGGGAGACAGAGCAACGACCGTCTGAAAGCCACGAGTATATATCCCTGGACAAATGTGGCCTAGACAGATGGCTCATCTCTTCTCCTTGTGAAGTTCTCTGTCAGTGGGAAGCCCACTGCTGGATTCTTACCCCGCAAGGCTGCTCTTTGGGGGTTCTGTGGAGGCATTCAAGGGTGGAGGTTGTTTAATACCACCTGGTCTTGGTTTAGACACTGCAGAGGCGTATACTCCTCTGTGGGCTGAAAGAGACATATTTCAAATACTGGAATATATAAAGAAGAGCTCCTTTGCAGCCCACACCTTCTAGAAAGTACTATGGACTGAAAACCGGTGATCCCTATTGAGTCAGGTAGAAAGCTATGCCCCAGGAGCCAGATGAGAACTCTTCCTGCCACTAAAGTACTACTTATTTCCTTATAGGATACCCAGTTTGTTTCCAAAGAGCTGACCCATTAAGTAAAATAAAACAAAGTGTGCTCTGTTATCTTGCAAATTGGTCTGTTCCAATGACAGCAGACAATGATGGAGAGAAATTGCTAGGAGCTACAGACATTCTAGTTATTATAAAATAGGGCTATGGTTTTCACGGGACTGCTAAATGAAGGAATCATTCTCACCGTAGAGTTTGGACATCAGATCTGTCCTACTTCTATCGAACGCCACAGATTACCTTTTAAACAGTCAGGACCTTTAATACTCACCTGATAACCAGCTAGTGAAGTCCTGCGATGTCCTGCACTGCAAAATGGGGTGGGAGGGGGAAGACGCTGGGGGATGTGAGATTCATTCTTGCTTGGGGCACTGGCCCAAGGTGGTCAAAGATGGAGGTCACAGGAGTCTGGAGAGAGACACCACAATGGACTTAGTTGCTCAGACAAAGATCAGGCTGGTCACAGGGCGGGTATTTGGTTTCTGACCTGCTTGGTGAAGCAAAACCACTTGCTCTTAGTTCCAAGAAAACCAGCCACTAAATGGAGAACCACCTCAGGTTTCGGGAGAAACCACGGGAGAGCTGCCCAGGGGCTCGTGAGCCTGACCTTATTTCTTGCCTTTCTGCTCCCTGACTTACCTGCCCTGGATCCTGCTCTTTCACACTGGTACAAGCGAATACCTCTGGCTTTGAGGTCACCCCGCCCATGGTGTGACATATTTATACCTATTTCTTGAAAATGCAAAGCACTTGTGATAGACACATAGCTCAGGAGTGGGAGTACCTTCAACCCAAGGCTCACAAAACATGTTTCCTGGTGCCTTTTGCCAATAAACAACAGTTCAGCTCGACTACCTCCACCATGACCTATGTAGAAGGCTGGATATGGAAGGGACCTTCGGGTTCACTTACTAGTTTATTCTCCTCACCGTTAAAGAAGGGGAGGTCCAAGTGTTTAAAGGGACTTGCCAAGGCCACAGCTGGTCAGCAGTGGAACCAATAGAACTCAATTTCCCATGTCTTCGGTGTTTACCAAATCCCCCAGGAACACAATCCCAGATCCAATGTAAACGATACCCTTGGGAAGAAGTCAGGGCTCCCTTTCAAGGCCATGACCCTGGACTTGTGGCCCTTTTCTCCTTTCTCTGTTTTGGAATGGCTACCCAATGTCACTGAGCCTATTTCCTGAAACCTTCAAAAGAAGAACCCCTCACAAATTTCTGAGGTTGGCCCAATATTCATTATGAACCAATAGATGGAAAATGTCCCTTGTAATTTTGAAGCAAGTCTGCTGGTCCAAGATGTGATTCTATAAATATCTACCACATAACATCATCAATCCACTTTTTTCTTTCTGTTGGCCTGGAGCACCTTAATTCTTAGGTTAGCTTTAATTAATTCCAGGTGTATGATTAATACGTTAATGACGCCCTCTCTCAGAGCTCAGCTTCTCGTTGTGCGACGATTTCTCGGACTTCAGTTGTACTCTGTGCTCTCAGGCTCAGAGGGGCTTTTGTGACGAGAGGGTGTCTTTACGACAGTTGGAAAAATCCCCCTTCCAGCAACAGATAAACCCTAGGGTTGATCATTTTTGCTGCGAATTGATTCCAGAGACCTGTGAAGACGGAGCTCTGCCAGTATGTAGAGAACGACTCATGTTACAAAAATTCAGATGAACGTGCAGCGTCCCAGGCAACCAGCTATTGTTGAAAATCGGGAGAAACGTGATGTTAGCCTAGGACCATGGGGGAGTTTTAGGAATGAATGCGGCTGCGCAGCGGTCCTTGGCAGGGGCAGGAAAGAGTTTGTAATGGGCTTGGCGACCAAGGACAAAGTACGATCTTGGACAAAGAAAAATTTCAAATCAATTCGTGTGATTGGTGTGTGTGGCCCAAGTTTAACCTCAGCTTCTCCTTCCTTCAAATCCCTTTTTCTTGGCCGTGCCATGAGTGAGTGGGTGGAGGAGATCACTGTCTCTGTAGCTGTCTGCTGGGGCATCTATAGGCAAAGGCAAACAGGGAAATGAAGAAAAGTTCCTGTTTCAAGAGATTCTTTCAGAATACAGCCCCACATGTCTGCTTTTGTCTTTGTTATTTTGCTCTGTGAGGATTTTCTCAGTCTCTGTGTGTCTGGCTTGATGGATAATCTTTCCAATGTGGAGGAATATTTTAGACTGGAACGTCGCTATCTTAGGCCTTAGAAAAGCTTGAAGAATTCATTTCTCATACCTGCTGCAATGTGCTAATGACGAAAGGTTGTAGAAAACACGAAATATTTGAATCTCCTGGATACGGAAAGTTAGCGAAAATGCTTCGTGCCATTTTCCATTGCTGTTCCAAGATCACATCTGTTTGGAACTGAACTGTGGCATGTGTGCTGGGGAACCTGTATGAAATTAACTTTTATAGCTGCCTTTACAAGCAGGATCTTTTATTGTCTACAACTTGGCTGGGATTCAGGAAGTTCCCAAAATGATTTATTGTCATATGTGCCTATTCTATGGCGGCTGATGAAACTGATATATGATGGAACATATGCAGTCATTTTGGCTAGAGACAACAGATCATCTAAGCCTTTTATCCAAAAGGATTGAAGAATTTTGTAGAAGGCAAAAAAAAAAAAGTATTTTGTTTTAAGTGAAGTAATTACTTGCAGGAGCAAAACATTTGTTACCAATCCTATGGTTCTTTTCTGTTTGCCAACATAGTAAAAACTTATTACAGTCTAGAATACATTCTTTAACTAAATACTAAAGGTACTATTTCCCCGTAAATGTTGAATCGCATTCTTATAATATCTGGCATGGTTCGTTCGGTTTATGAGACCGTGATATTAAGAATCAAAAGATCACGCACTTAAATTTCTTTCATGTTACTTAAGGCAAAAAGCCCCACATCTCTTCTAGTTTCACAGAGGGGCCCCTTCAGTCCAACCACTCATCCTTCCTATGGTTGCAAGAGGAATTTGGTGGAGTGAGGACTGATAACAATGGAGTCTCTCTTTCCTGGTTAAAACCCTCAGAAGCACGTGTTTCTGCTGATGAATCAGAACTTCCATATGTGAAGGACAGCACCGTGAGCCCATCAACGAGAACAAGAACAACACCACATTTGCCTCAAGTAGGATGAGGGAAAGAAAAAGATTCAGTCTAATTCTAGGATCTGCACTTACAGCACATGCAGTATTTAATCGTGTGGCAAAATCTGGAGTTTCTGGATTCGGTGTGTTCTCCGTCAGCCAGAGAGCTAATTGACACATTCATATTTCAATTGGAAGTGGGGAGTCAGAGATCTGGGAGTTTCAGATGGATTTGGAAATGTTAACCAGCGAGAAGATTTAGTTCCAGTTTTCTAGCGACAGTGGCGGTTGGAAACATTTGATGTACAGTGTCCGTGGAAAACGAAACAAAACAAAATCCTTAGATATGATATAAATATTGTCCACAGGGTCATTCATAAGACAAAGGTGGTGATGGTTATTCCAGTGGAAGTGGAGACAGTAGATGCCCACTTCTGGGGAACAGAATTTGGAGCCTGGTTCTGGGATTCCTGCCTGGTCTTACACTAATCCTCTTTATTTCAGAAGCATTTTATTTTTCCTTAAAAATGGCAGTGATCTATGTGTTTACCACCGCACTCATCTTCCTAAGGAATTTAGATATCAACAGATATCATTATCTTCCTACAAATAGAAAAGTAGGAACTGAATTTAAGGGATTGAGCAGCATTGATTGCAAACCTCGGGAAGAATCTGGCATTCTGTTTCTGTCTACGAGCCGACCGTGGAACCAGAAGGAGTCCCGGTTGGGTAAGAGCCTCGGTGGCCTTCAGAGCTCGCTCTCGCTCCCCTCCATCTGCCAGGCCTGATGGTTTGGCACAGCCATATGTTAATAAACTTATTGCCCAGACAGGTGCGTCAGCTTCAAATGGTGAAGTAATCGTTCCTAATTGTGGACGATTGCTAACAGTGTCAGAGCTGAACGTTCCGGAACCGGCACCGCGATGGATCACGCTCAGCACACCCTTCCCTCGAGGCTGCGAGCAAACAATTCAAAGTACACGTGTCCCCGTCAGGCGCGTGGCTTTGCTTACGAGGAAGGATCGCACGTTTTCAAGGGGCTTGGAAACAGGCGAATGCGGGTAATGTTAATTTGGTGTAAAACTTCAAGTGGCATATTACTAATGCCAAAGAACAACGCGATCAAGGATCTGGTAACTAATTACTAACAGCACTGTCACTATTTTATGTAAGTGTGAACAAGAATCATATGTTTCTTATAGTTCATCCTTGTTGATGTACTTAGCATTACTGGGAAGAGCGTGCTAATGAGCAGCTAGTTGATTAGGGAGAACTGCTGTGGCTACTTCTTGGTAGCAGCATTTTGTACCCGTGCCCAGAGGCCCCGGGGGCAGTGGACATTCTTTAAATACATGAAGCAGTTTAGTAGTGGTTGTGATTTAAAGGCATTATCGCAGACTTGAATTAGGAGACCCTGTCATCATAATCTGGGGCTAATGACTCTGTGATTGGGTGTTGCAGGAAGCTGCCGAGACTCCCCGATGGAGAAGTCTAGACTTCAGCCTGTGACTCTGGCTTCCGGGGGAGCCCGAGGTCTTGCTGTGACATCGAATGAATAGATATAGGTGAGCATGAGGCAACTACATTAATTCAGGGGTTCCGGGAAGAGATGGGGACGTTAATATTTTTTCGAGATCAAGGGAGCAGCTGCGGTCAACCTGGTTTGTTGTGTGTATTTTATTGTATTGTATTTGTTTTTATTTGTTTTTTAAATGAGCCTTTTTATTTGAGAATACCGAGAAGATGTATGTAATGACCTTGTGAGGACAAAGAGGACCCGTGCCCAAACCTGGGTGATTATGGATTGAAAGAACCTCTCACCAAGGGCTAAGGGTTTGTGTGTTGACATGTAAAAAGGGGATGCTGAAGACACGAAGGCAGAGTCATTTAAAGGACAGAACTTAGAATCGCAGAATCCTAAAACATAGAGCTGGAAGGGATGGGAAGGTAACTGTCTCATCTGCCAGGTAGTCTGTGATGCAGTGAGAGCCTGATGACATCACCATCTTCTAGTGAGAAAATCAGACTCAGGACCCCCTTCCTAACTACCTGTCCCATATGCTCTCCAGAGCATTAATTCCTTAAGAAAACCCAACTGCTTCTCCACCCCCAGGGCCCATCCTCATCAGGGAGCATCCAACTGTAATTTCATTGCTGAGCACGTCTGTCTCTAGATAACTGGTCTGGTCAGACACGTCTCACTCTGCCTTGCAAATCAGCAAATTTACTCTCTGGTGTGTATCAATCTTGTGTGCCTCTGGTTAGTTTGAGTTCCTTCCTGGGGCCACCGGACCCAGAACCAGGAAGTGTGGGCTCTGGTCTCATTTCTGTCAAGTCAGGTAACACCTCAGGTCTGTTCTCTTCTTTGTAACATTAGAAAATGATTGGGTGATATCTAGAGCTCTCTTGGCTCCAAATTGCTAAGACGGGAAACACATCTGAAGGAGAGATAGTGGGGCCTGTCTCCTGGGCAGGATGGTGACCATGTTTTTTTGTTTTTTTTAAGACTTTATTTATTTGAGAGAGCGAGACCATGCATAAGCACAAGCAGGCGAAGGGGCAGAGGGAGAGGGAGAAGCAGATTCCCCAGTGAGCAGGGAGCCCAACTTGGGTGGGGCTCGATCCCAGGACCCTGAGATTATGACCTGAGCTGAAGGTAGGCGCTTAATGGACTGAGCCACCCAGGAGCCCTGGTGACCATCTTTTCATAAAAAATGTGCATTATGAGTTCCAAAAGGGAGGGTGGGTGTGAAGTGCTAGTGGAGGAGGATGGACCTGGGTGGCTTGACAACACCACCGAGCAAAACTGCAAAAGACCTAAGAGGTCTATGGACAAAATGATGTTTAGATGAAAGGGATGAGTAATGAACCCGGGTAAACAGAATCTCAGTTAAGCTCATTGAGAGTCCATTGGCTGAGGATGGGGTAGAAACTAGATCTTTGATTTTCTCTAAATGTGCTCTAATAGCAATACCATAAGAACAAAATGATTCTAACATCACATAAGTTTTTATTTTTATTTTTAAAAGATTTTATTTATTTTGAGAGAGAGATTAGAGAGCACATGCAAGTGCATGAGCGAGGGCAGGGGATGTGGGACATAGGCAGAAGCAGATTTCCTGCTGAACACAGAGCCGGAGTGGGCCTTGATCCCAGGACCCCAAGATCATGACCTGAGCTGAAGTCAGATGCTTAACCGACTGAGCAGCCCAGGTGCCCCAAATCACAAGTTTTTCAAACTTTGGGAAAACAAAATTAAATGGATTTGTTTATGAAAGACTTCTCAGTGCCTTTAATAGGACAAAATGCTTTGGGAGTATCCAAGGTGCAGAATTTACCAGATTCTTTTGTCCATGGACACATTGTTTTTTGGCACATTTCTGGGGAAATGTCTGAGAACAGACTTGGGGAGAGGGTAGTTCAGGCTGATTGCTTTAGCACTTAGAGAGGCTCCAGATCAAAAGCTGAGGGGTGAGAAGCAAACACCCAAGTGGGATCTTCTCCTGGCCCCAGAACACTTCTGAGCCTGGGACTGGAAACTAGAAGGTGGTGGGAATCTATGGGAGAAATCGTAACCTTGAAATAAAGAGCACGCTTTCTAAAGGGGGGGAGGGGACGCCTGGGTGGTTCAGTTGGTTAAGCAGCTGCCTTCGGCTCAGGTCATGATCCCAGCGTCCTGGGATCAAGTCCCACATCAGGCTCTTTGCTTGGCAGGGAGCCTGCTTCTCCCTCTGCCTCTGCCTGCCACTCTGCCTGTGCTCGCTCGCTCTCTCCCTCTCTGACAAATAAATAAATTTAAAAAAAATAATAATAAAGAAATAAAAAATTTAAAGGGGGGGAGTGGGCAAACAAGAACTCCTAGACTATCTAACACTTTCAATTAGACCAAACTGGTTGTATTACTTAAATGGTTTCTAGTTATTTCCTGGCTTGTAAATGGTGTACGCAGCAGAATATTCTCTTGCTGAAGCAGAGATGAATTTTTATATGGTTTTTGGGAGCTTTGTTTTGCAAAGATTAATTTGTAGTACACAGTTTGAGCAAAAGGTAACAAACAGGTTAGAGCCTAGGACAAAGTCCTAGATAGAGACATATGCCATCTCATTGTTGTAGGGATGCGGAGTTCTCATTTTCTTTGCATATATAGCCCGAAGTGGGATTGCCGGGTCATGTGCTAGAGGTGTTAACTGGAGGTCCACAGATACAGATCAGAGGATTAGAGGTTGCGTGTGCACAATTGTGCAGGGGGCGGGGTATGCACACCTACTCTTGCTGTCCTTGTTGTTGTTGTTGTTGTTGTTGTTGTTTTGGACCAGTTTATAATACCAAAAGCCGTCCACAGTGCCTTACCGGAGCTCATTTTGGAGGGGGAAGAAACTGAAACTCAGAGATAGAAAGTATTTTATGGGACGACAGTGTATTGTTTTGTCTTTGGTTGCTGGCAGTCAGGTCCACCTGTGAACAGATTAAGCAGGAGGTAGAATGAAGCACCCAATGAGTGAGACTCGACCGTGGGTTGTGAGGTCGCCTCGATGCCTAGACTGATGTGACCTTTGAAATACGCGTCATCCTTTCCATTCTACAGGCAGAACGTGGACGGTACAGATTACTCCGAGTGACCTACGACGTGAACGTTTTGCTAGAAACCCTGAGTCTTGACTCCCCATAAGAAATTACCCATAATTAATCTGTTGCCTGTTCCGTATATCTAAAAACAAAACGAAACAAATTTTGGTTTTAAACATGCCATGATCATGAAAGATTTTCTCTGGACTCAGTATCACACTGTGCTTTTGCCTTGAATAGCACAAAGATTTTGAACTCAAAAGCATTTTCATTTTACCTTTTAGAAACATGGTCTAATTTATCTGCATGATTGCATTTTAATTAGCACTCCCATTGCCTATTTAAACATGCAAAGATATAAAACGAGCCAACCAAATAGGAAGACATATAGCCAAGGTGTTTGCTACTGTGCTGTCATTGAGCACTGCCTGGGGATAAACCCTGTACCAGACTCAAATTTAAGAGTGTGAACGGGTTCAAAATAAACCCATTTGTATGCACAATATTTTATATAAGGGTTAAGCTTCCTTAGCAATTGTTGATAATTATGGATCCTGGCACAGCTCAGAAGATCTCCAGACATTCTTTGGAAGTAAATCAGCCATTCCCACAATTTAAAAACAAATGTGTAAAGGGTTTTATAAGTGGCATTTTGACACAAGTCAAAATGTTAGGTGAAGACCCTTGGGAAGCTAAAACCACATCAGGGTCCTGCCTGTGCGCCTGTTGTTGTGGGTGGGGAGAGGGTAGGGGAGGGAGGCAAACCACAAGAATGGACTTCATCTGGGGGAGAGGTTTCAACTCTCTTTATAGCCTCTGAGAGCCCCTGCTTTGCAAAATTCAGAATCAGGCTATTCAGCTCAGGAATAAAGGCAAAGTAGAGAGAATTTGTCCTGCGGGACCCAGCCTTGGAAGCCCAAACTTCCAACATCTTTTTAAGTAAGACCTTTGTAGGTCTGATTCCTTTGGCCTTTTAAGCAGTGGGGTCAGGTGACCTCTAGCTTGGGCTCCAGGCCAGAGGGCCATGATTAGCCACCAGCAATCAGGTTTCAAAAAATCGGTTGATAATTGGCTCAAATAGTAGTCTATGAATATTTCCCCCAAATATCTGGTATACGATAAAATGAAATATTTATTGTTACATGTCTTGCTCCACTACCAGTGACTCTGCTAAAGCTCGGGTTCGTTGAAATGAGTATCTTACCCTCGTCATAAGTCACACTGTGACCACGAGTCTCCAGAGATAAATGGCCTCTCCATGTCACTGTGAATGCGAAACAGAAGCAAGCTTAGAACGCATAGCTCTACAGCCACACTGGGTTGTTGAGCAGCTGTGGGGTAATTTTCTTGCAATATGTCACTCAACTGAAGGGCGGAACTATTCTTTTTTTGGTGGAATTCAAACTCCTGCTTCTTGCGAAGCAGGACATTTCCACCTTTGTAATCATAGATCATTAGGAGGGCCACTGGAAAGAATTCTGTAATGAACTCTCAGTAACTGCAGATGTCTTGAGTGTTCTGGGCACTAGGTGTAATAAACAGAGAGACTTGACCTCTGAACTCTTAATGCCTAAACAGTGCATCTCCAGTTCAATAACTGACATCACTGATGGCCAGGGCCCCAGCTGATGGCTTACTTCTCCTCTCCCATCACATTCCTCCTGAAAGGAAGGTGGGGGTGTGGACAACAAAACAAGGATGACCAGCCAGCATCTTTCTTCAACCAGACTCTTCCCCATGGTGCTGACAAGAGCGAAAGCACAGACTTCCTGCTCTTTGTCATTAAACCCATTAAGCCCTCTTTGGTAAACAGGCCAGATTTTGTTTCCCTCCTTACCCAGACAGGCAAGGTCTCAAGATGGCGGCGGCCGCCATCATTCTCCCAGAGTGCAACCTGCACATGGCGGGGTTACAATGGGAGAGGGCGGCGGGCTGAGGTTCCTTTGTGCCTCAGGTGGTTTCCCCGAAGCAGCGATCCCCACAGAGGTACCGAGGGCCGACAGGTGGAGCAGGCTCTCTGGAGTTCATCCGCAGGCCATATTTTTTTGCAAGTGTTGCGGGGCACGGGTTAAGGAGGCTCTAGCAGGGGCTCACTTGCTCCCACAGTTCGGACCACTGGCTTGAGCACCGTGCAGGGTGAGTGGAAAAACAGCACAGAGTGGTACCTGCCTCTGCCTTGCAAGGACCTCTAGGACTTCGTTCGACCCTCAGCGCCTGCCTCCACCTCTTTGTTGCTGGTGCGACCCCTGAGCCCCCATCCTTGGCGGTGTTTCTCAGGCTTGGATGATAGGGAGAGGGAGAAGGTTGTAAGAACCGGAGAAGGTGTCTCCTGTTTATCTAGGAAGCCACTCATTGTGAGGACCTTGGTTCAAGAATCTCCGTAACTCTTATTTCTTTCCTGTTCACTATATGCCCCTAAAACCTGGGTTGGATTACCAGGAATTTGTATCATTTTACATAAGTCACTTGCTGTGAGGTAATAGATAAAATATATATTGGGTTCTGCCCAGTGTTCCCAGCACAGAGCTCCCCAAACCCCTGTAATTTCCTAAGTGATAAGAGCACTGGGAGCATCTTCTGTTTTAATATCTGGTCTTTGACCCCTGTTCCTAACAGGAAGTAAACTCTTTTCCTGGGTTCTGTGATCGGCTCTAGCCAATTAATCAAACTCAAAGAGGGTGTCGTGGGAACCTCCAATGTATGGCCCAGGGGGCAACCGGGACTTGAGACCCATGTCCGAAGTGGGCAGGAGGGGAGCACTCTGGAGGGACTGAGGTCCAGGAAGATGGTGTCAGAATTGAGTTACATTGTGAAATATTAGGTGGTGTCCCAGAGAATTGCTTGGTGGGGAGCCCGCCACACCCTCTCCTGCTACCTATGGTATGGTAAGCATCGTCAAGGTCATAGTTCAGTGAGCATGAAGGAGACACACGGGAGACTTGTAGGTTTTCTTGACACGTTCTCTGACTTTCAGTTTCTCCATCAGCAGAGTTAGAGGAGTTCAGTGGGTCTCAAAGTGTGGTCCCCAGACCAGGAGCATCAGCACCATCTGGGAACTTGTTAGAGATGCAAATTCTGCAACCCCAGCAGAGGCTGGGGTTGAGTCAGACGCCTGGGAGCGGCCCTGCCAGCCCTGTGGTTTCCACAAACCCTCCAGGGGTGCCGCTGCAGGCTCAAGGTTGAGACCCCCTGGAGGAAGTTTCTAGCACCCGCCTTTTGTAGGACTCCACGCTTCAGCTCATCAGGCCAGTGCAAACCCAGAACCCTACCTACTCCGGGAGGACATCTCCAGAGCGAGATGTGTGACGCGTGTCAGCTGTGAGCATCCTCGCCCATATACAAATGAAGAATCCTCATTATGGGATGGAAGGAGAACGACGGAAAGGTGAAGTCGCTTGGCAGGTGCAAAGCCTTTCCGTCCGGAATTCTTTATCCCTCTTAAGTCGTATGGAAATGATTGCACAGGACAGTGATAAGTGCTCGGCTCCTGTTGGCCTGCTCGAGGCACGATCAACTTGCATGGGCACATGTGCTGGCTCTGAAAAGAGAACTGAAGGCTTTTTTTTTCTTTTCCCCTCTTACACAGGGATCAGTTCTTTGTTTGATAAAGATGCCTCCAGAACACTTATACATGCCGGGCGGCTCCATCTAGGAAAGGAACTGGTCTGCTATATCTTCAGGCTAGGAAGACAGCCCTTCTGAAGTAGGGATCAGAGTTAATATGGTAAAGTTCTGTCCCTGGGGCCCCACGGCATATGCGATTTCTCCTGCTGCTTATGTGCCCTCCTCCCCAACCCCCCCATTCCCGCTGATGTAACTATTACTTACATTTTGGGACTCAGTACAAGCATTGGTCTCTCCTGGGATGCTCTTCCTGAACTTCCGCAGTGGGGCTAGGAGCCCCTGTGGGGTGTCCCCAGGGCCCCCCGTGCTCTGAACTGCGTCACAGCCATCAACACAGTCTGTTGTAATTGCCACTTGACTTGTTGAGTTCTCTCTCAGCAGAACTCCCTGGGGACATGGACTGTCTCCTTCTTCACTCATTTCATTCCCAGGGTCTAACATGGTGTCCGGCATGTAAAAGAGCATCAGTAATTATTTATAGGGCAGCTCCATGGCTCCTGGCCATCTTCCATGGGATGGTGTTTTTCCTTTTATGGAGCCATTTGTGGATAGATCCACCAGTCACGTATCTGTTGTACAAATACTAGACGTGGTCTAAAGACAGGACATGGCATTCGGTGCTGTTGGGGATTCAGAAAGGAGCCCTTTGCCTCCTCTCCTCAAGGACCGGAGGACCGGATAGCTTCTCCTGGCCCATTTTTGCTTGTTTTTATGCCTGAAGTTTAGAAGGCTGGTTTGCGGTGTGCTACAGTGACAGATCCCTTCAAGGCTCTTCTCTGGATAGATGGAACGTTTTCCCTTTATTCCCTTCCCCATCCTCATCTTTGTCCTCTCTGAAGGCATCCGGTTTAACATGTTTGTGTGTATTGGTTTATTTGCTTGCGTTCTTGAAAATGTATTTAAAAAAAAAAAAACCATGTATTTAAAAAAAAACAACCAAAAAACCCATGTATTTCAGTTTGGGGAATATGTGTTTTAAGTTTACGTAAATGGCATATTAGAGACCTCATTCTGCTTCTTACTTTTTCTGCCCTGCATGTTTTCAGGCATGTGTGTGGGTGTGTGTGGCTCCACTCTGTTACCCATCTGTTCCAACAATGAGGAGCACCTAGACCATCTCCAGCTCCCTATTGCCACAAATGCTGAGGTGAAGATCCCCAACCATGTCCCCTTGTTGACCGATAGGCTAATCCTTAAGAATTCCTGGCATATATCTCCTAGGACTCAGGGGCAGGAATGTTGGGTCATATCCCTTCCGTTGGCTGAGTACTACCAGATTCTCTCTGGAATGGCTGCCTGGATCTTGTAGCTTGGCAGAAGTTCCTTATGTATATTCTAGATTGTAGTTCCTTGTCAGTTTGACATTGCAAAGATCTTCTTCCAATATATTGTCCCTTAACTTTGTCCATGGTGTCCTTTTAAAAAAATTTCTTTCTAAAAAAAAAAATTTATATTTTTTCATTCTTTGTCTAAAATGTATTACAGAGATTGGTTTTGAATGGCCTTATATGGTCCTTTGATTATGAGCAAAAGTATGTAAATTTTCACCTGAGGGCAGATTTTGCTCTATTTTGGGATATAGCCACAGACGGTATCACACATATGGGGACCTCAGCATGCCTGAATGGGTTAATCGTTGAGCCTTGAAGAAGAGAAGTCTCTGGGTAGTAACTATAAAACTAACCAAATATCAGTCCATTTTGAAAATAAGGCTATGAGTATTATAAATAAGAAAGTCATGCATATCTGTGATAACCTGTAAATATCTGGAACAAGAGAAAAGACAAACAAAAGCTCTTGAAAAAGTACTTGAATGGGACCTCCAAGCATGGGGCCCAGGACTTGGAAAAGCTGAAAGAGCCACATTGGTTTTCCTGTGGGCTGGCCCCTGTCTGCACTCGTTTTGAGAAGTTAGAAGTAACCCTCTCAGTTGTGACTGACTCTTGGTTAGGCATATTTTCCCTTGGCTGGTGGGTGGCCTATTAGAGTTAGTAAACATTCCAGGGGCATATGTAGAACAAAAAATGTTCAAATTCCTTGGTATATATTAAGAGGTGTTATCATACAGAACTTTTTGAGAAAGGAGCAGGGTCATGTTTCATTATATTGTCACTAGCAGAATCTCAGACATATAGTGGAGACTCTAATTTTCTCTGACATAAAGAAAATCTGCTTTTTCACCTATTAAAGATTATCCTAGGATAGCCTAGATCCTCAAGCTTTTACAAACTATCAAAATGAATCTGATGACTAAATTCATGCCGTTGTATAGTTTACTGTATAGTATCTTCCATGTCATAGTCACATCTCAAGAAGAAAGTTCTCCAAATGGAGGGTTCATAGGAATATAGAGGAATGATTGTAATAGTGGAATTTACAGGTAGCCACGAACAGCCAGAAAGGATGGGGGATATTTGGGACCAGGTGGTTCTTTCAGCGTCACTCAGATTCCCTCATTGGTGTAAATATCAGTGTGTAGGGATGTCTTGGGTATGTGAATACACAGAGTTAGCCTTTCCTCCCAGGCTTTATATTTGTGGGTTTATCAGTAATGTGAACAGATAAGTATAGAACACATGGAATTTATGGGTAGCTATTTTGATATGGGTCAAATTTCATCATGACAACAGTAGGCTGATACTTCGACCTTGAATAAGATGTGTTTGATGATAGGCTTTGTTGCCGAAAGTTCCCTGCTAGAGGAGGGGGACCTAACATGGGAGGCATTGAATGCTTCCCCTTGTTAGGATCCTCAGTGGGGTTTTCTGGCCTGAACTTTCTTCCCTGGCTCTGCATGCCCGTGGAAGGGCTCTCACTCCACAGATGCAGAAGTTGGCTAGACAACTGGGCCCTGGGGGACCAGGACACTCCTCTGTGGACCGATGGGCACCTAGATGTGATCTCCCCTGCATCTCACTTTTCCCTTTCTTGTTGCACATTTGTAGTATTTTCTTTCTTTTTTCAGTAAGATGACATTATCATTGTCTTAGTTCACAAAGCAGAAAACACAGCCATACCCTGATGTCCATTCCTTAATTTGTATTCTAAAGTCCTGGGGTCTGGAATGTGGGATTCTCACTGGTCTGGAATGGGTTTGGTGCCTAGTTTGGTTCCGGTCCACTTGGCTGGGGTTGAAGGACCACGTTGAGCAGAAATGGCCCCAAGAGTTCCCTGTTACCAAGGCAGGGGGGTGAAGGGCAGTTCTGGAAAGGAGGACTGCCCATAGAACCTAAAAGGCATCTGCTCTCACGGCAATCCTTGTGTAAGAAAAGGCTTTTTGGGGCACTAACCTAAGGCCTGCTTTTGAGAAATAGCCAATACTTTTTATGCCAACAGAAAGAAAGAAAAAAAGGAAAAAAAAGAAAGAAAGAAAAATAGAGAAAGAGAAAGAAAGAAAGAGAAAGGAAGAAAGGAAGGAAGGAAATTAAAAAAGAAAAAAGAAAAAAAGAAAGAAGGTAGGAAGGAAGGAAGGAAGGAAATTATGAAAGAAGAAAGGGAAAAAAAGGAAGGAAAGAGGAAGAGAGGAAGGAAATTAAGAAAGAAATAAAAGGACAGAGGTTGGAAAATATTGTAATCCATGATCTGTGTACATACATGTGCCTGTGCTTAGAAATGCATTTGTCAGAGACACTACAGTGTGAACATATGATCCCTTAAGTATCCAATGTATGTGAGCTTTTCAAGACACACAACCCACCCCCAAACCCCCCAACAAAAGCAAATGATTTGTCTCTGTTATGATAGTGTTCAACAAGTATAACATTGTGGGCTCAAAGCAAATGACTTGTGGGGGAGAAAAGGTGCTAAAATGTCTTGATTGGGGTTTTAATGAGAGATTTTTCTCCTTTACTCCACCCGATGCTACACTCTCCCCTACACCCACCTATTATCTTCAGCCGTCCAGTCAAGAGCCCTGTGCTGGGGAACACTGAGGGAATGTTAACAATTCAAGTCTACCAATTAATGGCGGGTACTCTCTCCAGTCTGCCCATCAGGACCTCTGCTTCTCGAAGGCTGCCAAAACCCAACAATTGTGCCTCTCCGTTGTGAATGCCCAGTGTTCTGTTCATCGGGGGCTTAAAAATCCTTGGGGCTATGATATCTGGTCCTTGGGCACACGTTAGGGAGGTGAGAGAATGTTGCCCACCTTGCACTTGGATGGGAGTAAATTCTTAGGCAACAGTAAAATGTGAAACAGGAACCCACTCTTCAAAGGGAAAAGGCAAGACCCAGGGGACACAGGGAACGTACAGACCCATGGTCTTCAAATTCACATGTCAACGTGCCTCTGGCTTCTCCCTGCGGATTAAGGACCCAGGTTGGAGTTGTAGGTGGGATTGCCATCATGGCCTAGAACTGCATGGAAGTTTGAACAGAGATGGTCTGTTAGTGCAATGGGTATGAAGATCTCCTGAGGCTGGAGCCGTGTGTTGGGAGAGATAAGAAGTCTACCACCGACCGATCCTCCACATGGATCTCCTCCACTTGGAGCCCAAGTGCAGAGGTAAAGTGTAAACAGATTTAAGGGATGATGTGAGGCTGAGGATAATTAAGAAGCAAATAAGCATCACGAATAGTGAGAGCTGTGTTCAGCCCCAGTTCAGGACAAGAGAGGGAGGAAGGAGAAGAAAGTTGCCTTTCCTCGTGGTTCTCATTTTTGCCTCAGTGAGCGCGGTGCATGTGTTGGGCCTGGAGCAGTACCCAGGGACTTAGGAGAGGAAGTGGTGAATTCTTTTGTGAAAACAGGAGCATGTGATGGGGCCCTGAAGGAGAGGGTTTTAAAAACTTTTCTGAATTTCACTGTAAACTTTACAGTTTTGAAGTGGCGTCTCCAATTCAGTGGTTCTCAAAGCAGGGGCGGTTTGAGTATGGAAGGCTAGTGACAAAAGGGGGAACAGGGAGAAACATCGGACTGAAGGCATGGGAGCACGAGACAGCTATGCCAATGAACGGAGCTCATGTATCCTGCAAGCGAAACGTCCTCCTGGTTCAGAGTGGTCCCTGGTTACACCTAAATACTAGGAATTTGGTAAAACTGTGAACAATCAAATTCCCTTGCAACAAAACCTTATTTTGACATCTCAGGCCCTGGAGTGTTTTATAGTCTGACCATTTATACCCGTCAGCCTGTAGAAGTTCGTCTATAAGACAGGTAGTGTTTTTCAAGTTCCTGAACCAGCAGAGAGAAAGGAAGTTTGGGATCCCATGGTTTCCATAATGTTACTACTGGGGTTGGGAGAGGGATTCTGGTAGGTTAAACTTTCCCTGTCCCTTAGCACTCACTCCATTGATTAAAGAACTCTTTGACATCAAAACAAACAAACCAGAAAATTTCATCAGAGCTGGTGCCACCCATTGAGGGTGATGGGAAGGAGGCATTTATAGCTGCTGTGATGTCTGTTGGAATATATGCCAGCCCAGGAAAGAAGTAAAGACTTCACCACACCATCATGCCAAAGTTCATTATTTAGAAAGGGACAGGGTCAAAGTCACAATAGCAATGTCCTTTCTTTGTGTGAAATAATATTGTAATGTCTTCAAGGAAAATTAATGCTTGGCTTGGCAAGGTGTTCTCTGCAATTCCTGAGGAAACCAGCTGGGAGTTAGCTGGAGTGTTTCTTGGTAGAAGATTAAGGTATTACACTGGAATTGGACATCCACTTTTGTTCTCCTTCACAGAACTGGTGCTCATTCCCTGCCCCACTCATGTCCCCAGCTTCTACTCGTATCAACCGATGTTGGGAATTTGCAAGAAACAAGAAAGAAAAATGGTAGAATCCCTCTTTGGGTTAAAAGTAAATGCTCCATGTTGGGAGATTTGAACAAGAAGACTCTGAAAGGGAGTGAGGTGTTGGAGAGACAGAGAAAAATAGGAGAGAAGAAGCTTCCAGATGGGGTATTTTCCTTAAGAGGCTCAGCTCAGGAAGACATCTTTCCCTTCTTAGTGGGGAGGAATAATTAAGTCAGACAGTTATAACTTCAGTTCCTACTATGCTATACTATCCAGAAAGTATAATAAAAAATATGATGCTGTTCCAATAGGAACAAAAAAAATACTTTTTAGGAATTGATTTAACCAAGATTGCCTCAGACCTCCATGGGGAAAAGCTTGAAAACTCTAATAAAAGACAAAGAAAATAATATCAACAAATATCATGTTCTTGGATGAAGAATTTAATATTATGAAGATTGCAATTCTTCCCAAATTAATTTATAATCTCCATGCACTCTCAGTCCAAATTCCAGTTGGACTTTTTTCCCAGGAACTCAATACATTTATATAAAAAAAGATTTACAAATAGCTAAGTGAATATTATAAAAGAAACACGGAAGTTAAAGAGGGCATGTATCTATTCAGATATTAAAACATACAACCAAATCGTAGTCACACAAATAGTATTCAGAAACAGACCTAGAGACCAAATGGAACACAATAGAAACCTCAAAGATAGATATGATCTCAAGTGGGAGAAGATGTTTGCATCTGGAATGGACAAAGGAGTAATATGTAGAATTTGCAAAGGAGGCCTGCAAATCAACTCCAATGGAAAAACGAACAAAAGATAAAAAACAGACATTGTGGGAAGGAGAAAACCTAAAAGACAATGAATGTGTAAAGACATGTTCATCTGTACTAACAACCAGAGAAACGCAGATCTGAACACAGATTTCACTCTACCCCACCTTAGGCTGGAAAACGTTAGAAAACTCAGGGACGTCAATTGGTGATGGCAAATGCATTTTCTAGAATTCCCTCATGCCCTGCTGACTGAGCCTAACCACCGGGTAGGTGTTTTCATGAGTAACCTGGCATTGCTGGGGTACTTGAAGGATTTGTGTGAACCGTAACGCAGATATTCCATAGTGAGGTATGTATCCCGGAGAAAGTTTTACCCTGACCCAGACAGGAAAATCTACAGGGATATTTGTATTTGGATGTTGCCTTACTATTGTATTGGTAGAGCTTAGAGACTCCTGACCATCAGCAGAATTACGGGTAGGACAGGTAGATGGAGGTCATCTATGTATGTGTTGAGCAATAATTCAAAGCAATGCACTAAATGTAAAAGCGGGATGGATTCTCTTTAAAAAAGGAGTGTTGGTGGGAAAAAGTAAGAAACGGAATAAAATGTGAAACACCAACCACTTGTGCAAGTTAAAAATATACACACACCAACGAGCTGTAAATACCATGCAAGAGAATGTGCAGAAGAAGACGGCTGTAGACCGCATCAGAATAATGGCCCATGGGGCAGAGTCAATGGGGGTAACGCAGACAGAGGGCACTGATAAAACTAAAGCCAGAAAGACAAGAGAAGGCCCCATCTATAGACCAAAGATGATGTGCTCAGAGCTGTCAAGTGCGATTATATCCATCAGGGTCCCACATCTAAGGTTGAAGGCAGGTATAGACTGACCCATCAGTAAGGGATTCCTCAGACATCTATCAGAGTTGTGTGATAAAGACCAACAAGTCAAGAAACATCTGGAGGCTGGTGACCACCACCCGAGTCACCTGTGGAAGCAAAAGAGCTGGGTCTGGAAGGGGACATGCAGACCCTAGGCTCTCTGTGGGTCAGTGGGTGGAGTCACTGGGGCTGGAGGGCAGCAGAGACAAAGCCCCTCCGGGCAGGAGCGGTGGTGAGAGCTCATTCCCTGAGAGTCCTCCAGGGTTACCCAGGAGGCAGAAACAAGACCGCTTTTCTGCATTCTGAGCTTGGAGGACAGAGCGGGAAGTTTGAGCCCCTTATAGGGGTCTTCAGTAGAGGCAGCAGGTAGAGGGAACTAGGCAGAGGGGTTGTCACAGGAGGGCACAGAGAGGCAGGGCGTGGTGTGGAGAACACCCGTGATGGGGGTGGTGGGCTGAGCCATAGAGAAGGGGGAGCGGGAGTGCCCAAGAGCTGTAGGCCTATGAAGGGCTGGCGTGATCCTGTGGGTACAAGACAAGCAGGATTTCATCCATGTCCTGGAGTTCCTTGTCCTACTTTGAGCTCTCCCCACCCATATGATCAGCCCTGATAAACATCTGGGTCAGACACTCTTAGGCCTGTCTGGGGAGCAGGACCCTGCCTGAGGGCCCTCCTACACAGGGGTATGGCCATCTGGAAGAACACAGGAGACATTTACCCATTTGTGGAACTCCATTTTCTCCCTTGCCCCTCCTGGGCACATTCCTGAAATATGGGATGGCCCAAGTCTATTTGGGGTTATTTTTAATCTCCCGCCCTCCCTCCAGGCTCCTCATCTGCCCAGAAAGCCTTCTCCTCTCTTCTGGTGGAGAGCAGGGTCCTAACGCCCACCTCACATTCCTCAGGCCTTAACTCGTTTCCAGAATTTTCTTTGAACCTCCTCCTCTGCCACCCCACTTCCTTTTTCTTATACACTCTACTGCAGCCAGTGGGAGATGACCGCTGTTGGTTTAGTCACAATAGCATCCTTCATGATGCTTTTGACCTTTGGGAAGGCTTGGGGGAAAGCGAGGCTTATCCCTTAGTGTTTTCTAGAGCTAAACTCTCTAGGCTGTGTGCGGATGGGCCATAATTCAGGGCAGGTAGAGGGAGACGGAGTGTGAAAATACCATCTCAGCTTCTGCTGTGCCCTTCTGCTGTTAACCCGGCCAGCTCGGCACACTAACGTCCACGGAAGTAACTGCAACGTCAAGTACAAGAGCCTTGTGTGTCTGGCTCTGCTCAGACTTGGTGTACTTTTTGTGTCTCTGTGTTCCGGAAACATTTCACTCCAATACCAATGGCTTGTGGTTGCTAGGAAGTTTTGAAAATATATCACTGACGGAGACAAGCTCAACCAAATGCCCCCTTGTTTTTACTGATGTGAATCAGGATGACCTTCTCACCCTCTTCAAGGGGTGTTTGTAAGAACAAGACACAGCGCACATGATAGAGCGAGCACGCGGGGAGGCCAAGCACAGTTGGAAAGAAGCACAGAGCACGCCTCTCTCTGGAATGATGTTCTTGAAAACCTGCCGGTGGCTGTTGGTTTTTCTAGGTGGTATTTGAAAGAGAGGGTGTTCTGTGCACAATGTATACACACACACACACACACACACACACAGACACACACACAGGTGCACACACACACACTTTTTTGCTCAAGGATTTCCCTCCCAGAATTCAGAAGCTTAATGCCATGGTGTTTAGAAGGAAGGAAGTGAAGAATGGTCCTCTAGGTTAAGGCGGGATTATTTTTAGCAGCAGAGGAAGGTGACCTCCTGGACAGGCTAGCTGGCTGTTGGGGGAGGGATGGAGTGGGGTGTGACTTCGGCTGCTCAGGCTGCCACAACAAAGGACCGCAGACTGATGCGCTTAAATAAGAGAGATTTGCTTTTCACGGGTCTGGAGGCTGGAAGTCCAAGATCAATGGGCCAGCAGATCTGGGTCCTGGTGAGGGCTTTCTTCCTGGTTTGTAGATGGATGCCATTAGCCATGTCCTCACATGGTCTTTCCTTGGTGGTGGAGGAGATTGAGAGGGAGAGAGAGAGAGAGACTCTGGTCTTCCTATGAAACCACTAATCCCATCATGGGGCTCTTACTCTCATTAACTCATCTCAGGCTAATAACCTCCCCGAGCCCCCACCCCTACACCAGGGCTTAGGGCTTCAACAGCTGAATTTTGGGGGACATGGACATTCAGCCCATTTTGTACTGGTAGCCTGCAAGGTTCTGCTAATGGCTGCCTCTGCTCAGTCAGGTTCAGCTTCGGGAAACCTTGGACCTTCTGGAACCCCCTTCTGGGGGTGGTCAGCATCCCCTGGGGAGGGTGTGGCTCCCATGAACCGAATGGAGAGGGATGTAGAAGGACTTTCTGAGAAACCCAGCTCAAAAGCTCTATTGTTCTACACAAATGTCCTGGCCTTTAGTTAGCCACCCCTTCCCCGTCCCCCCTCCAAATTATATGTACGCTTACACATTTCCTAAATGAAGCTTTTTAATTATATTACTCAATAATTGATCTTATATCTGATTGGGATCTAATGTCATATGGATTTAAAATTTTCATATCATTTTGATTGTCAACAGTGAACTTTTTAATTTGTCAAGGTATTTGCCTTGACACCATCTGGAAAGCTTACCTATCCATTTAAGCAAATCCCTACTTCTCTTTTACATCCATTTCCCTACCCCTTTACCTGATGGTACAAAGCATGGCATAGAATTAGTTAGTCCCTCCCGAGGGCAATTTGTTGTAAATGATTTCATTTTCCACTTCTCTTCGGCACTATATTTGGAAACAAAGAAATTGGACTGGGCTTATGGCTAGTGTTGCTTCTGGTACCCAGGAGTTTTGCAGGGGAGGAGGGTAGAGGGGAGATGGGCATCTGGGGATCAGACAGGGAGCACGAGATGGTGGTGATAGAATTTGCATGGCTCCTTTGGTGGCTCGAGCTCCATGCCAGCCCACACACCACCTCCTTGATTACCTCTCCATTCAGGGAGCTCACCCCTCTGAGGCTGGCTAATGTGAGCTGTGGAGGAAGGCCAGGAGCAGGGGCAGTTTTTATTTTTTTAGTAGCTGAGGAAAAAGTCTCTTTGTTTTTGCGTTTTGCTTCTTCCTCCTTCTTTCTTGGACTCTTATAAAAGTTTCAAGTTGTTTGTGACTGTGAGGCCACAGTAACCTCATACCATGTCCCAGTACCTTGAACTTGAGGGGCCAAACCTCACCATTTCAAAAGACACAGTGGCCATGTGCTCCATTAGGGAGTTCTGTGCAAGGGACACAATGGCCTTTGAGGCATTAATGCCTCATTTGCTTTGAGCAGATATAAGGGTTTGCACTTTTGAAAACAAATTTAATTAACACCCTTTTCTTTGTGGGGGGATGTCCTTTCTTTTCCCTTTAAAAGTCTTTCACCCCCTATTTATAACGGGTTCTTACATAGAGGCAGGTGGTGGGTGGTGGTGTTCCCTCCAGTCCTGTCCTTCGTGGTGAACCAGGTAGTAACAACGAGCCCTTTTCTGTCTCTACGTTCAAGCTTATGGAAGGAAAGTGCCAACTTACCCTGCAGAATGTTGCAAGACCTGATTTGACCCCATACTGTACAGTGAGAAGAAACAGATGGGAAAATAAAAGATGTCCTTTTTAAAAGAAATCCTCTCTTCCATCAAGAGTCTTCTACTGAAAACTGTCCCCTCATTCCCAAGGATGTGGCTTGGTGTGTGCAGGGAAGCCACGCCCAGCTTGCCGGTGTCCACGGTCTGGTCCCCCAACAGATAGGCTGCCTGATCGCTGCATGGTAATTGGTTTTGGAAACACATTTGCACAGTGGGCGGTGAGCCAAACACTTCCTTCCCTGTCTTGCCTTCCATTTCACAGGGCTGATCCCTTATTTGAAAGTATTTTCCTACTCTGTGTTCCCCAAACTTCTAAAGAGACAAAATATCTCAAATCTTTAGGACCGGGTCCTAAAGATGCCTGCACTCAACTTGCTCCTGCTGAAAAGACTCAGCTTAGGTTGGCCGATCTTTACAGCAGGAACCGACCCACAATTTACTGGGGTTGCCCGGAGCCAGCTCAAGTGCGCAGCGGACTGGAAACATCGTCAGACTTTTAGTCTTGGGGCGCTCGATTCAAAGTCCGATTAAAACAGAGAACCGTATCTTTTGAAGGCATAGGAGGCAGAGGGAGGCATGAGTGTGTGTGTGTGTGTGTGTGTGCGCGTCTCCTCTGATGGGTGCATTGCCATGAATCTGGTCCCTTTGGAGTTTTGTTTCAATCTGGAAGCTTTCATTTTCTCCCCTGAGCATTTCCAACCCTGAAGCCCAGCTTAACATCTTTTCGGGTGACAAGGGAGAATCCAATGTGGGAGTGAGGCTTGCTTTCAGTCTTGGGGGCTGGGATCATTGTGTGGGCAGAGGTGTGACACGATGTCAACGTGTGGGCACAGGAGAGTTTCATGGCCGTGGCTTGTGTGTGTGTGTGTGTGTAGAAAGGATGAGCGACAGAATTCAGATTCTCCAGGGTAGAGTTTTTGGCCTTTGTTTTAGATTTTGAGTTACAAAGAGTTGCATACGGCTATAAATATGAACATGATTGGCAAAATCTACAGATTAAATAAAATCTGTGAATGGGGTAGAGTAATTTGCATACACCAAACATCGGCAGTGTCTATTCATAGAAGGAACATTCTAGAATTTGCTCTCTCTCCTTTTTCTGAGCTCACTCATTCTACTTTTGTGTGTACTTCTCTTCTCCTCGTTCTACCTTCAGAAATCTGATTTTGAGCAGCCTAACTGGAGATGTGTAAGCAGGGTAACTCTCGAGATCCTATCTGTTTAGATCAAAGGGCAAGGCTATTCCCCGATGTTGGCAGAGGGATTATTTAACACGAAATCCTCATCCGTGTCAACGGGACACATGGGATGACATCACACTTGGGAGAAATAAGGATATAAGTCAATATTCCCTCACCAGCTTCGAAGTGGGAAATGCTTTTACATAAGAAGCTTCTAATTCCTTGTCCATCACTCCGCAGTTGCAACTGACACCTGAAAATTTTCTCCCACTAATTTTTTTTATTGTGATCTTGCCACGAGGGTGTGCATTAGAAATCTTGGCAAGGTTGCCTTGCCTTGCTTTCCTTTCCTTTCCTTTTTAAATTTTTTAATTATTTATTTGCGATAGAGAGAAAATGAGTATGAGTGGGGAGAGCAGAAGAGGAAGAGGGAGAAGCAGAGTCCTTGCTGAGCAGGGAGCCCGATGTGGGACTCGATCCCAGGACCTTGGGATCATGACCTCAGCCGAAGACAGGTCCTTAAGCAACTGAGCCACCCAGGCACCCCAAAGCTGCCTTTTCTAAGCAGTGGAATCATCCACAACTTCCAGCTTTGTCCCATTCTGATCTCCCCTTTCCAGCAAGGCATGGGAGGAGAACTGCTTTACTGTGGAATTTGGCAAGTTCAAAATACTTAAATCCTTCCTGCTGTTTATACTTTTCTGATTTAGGAGAGGCTGGAAGTATTAGAAATCTACATCCCTCTGGACTTTGCAAAAACTCCACCTGTTATAGCCATTCTTGTGACTTTGTCACAGGTGACAACCAGCCTGAGAAGACCAAGCCTCAACTGCTTTGTAACGAACTATTTAGAATGAGTGTGTGTGTTCCCTAGGCTTTTCCCAGGATGGGTTTTAGCTTTTAAAAAACTGCGCAAGTCTTACTCAGTCTTTAAACTGTGGTGTCTTCCTCCCGGGCCTGAAAGAAAGTTTGTGACTGAGGGAGACACACTTGGGAAGAAGAATTTCCAATGTTTTCAACATTGTTGCTTCTCATACTTTAATGTGCATGTGAATGGATCAGTCATCAGGACATCTCGTTAAAATGCAGACTTGGATCCCTCAGGTGTAGGGGTGGGTTGAAGATTTTGCATTTAAAAAAATATTTATTGGGGTGCCTGGGTGGCTCAGTGGGTTAAAGCCTCTGCCTTCAGCTCAGGTCATGATCCCAGGGTCCTGGGATTGAGCCCCGCATCGGGCTCTCTGCTCAGCGGGGAGCCTGCTTCTTCCTCTCTCTCTCCTGCCTCTCTGCCTACTTGTGATCTCTGTCTGTCAAATAAATAAATAAAATCTTTAAAAAAAAATCTTCTTTAAAAATATATATTTATTTATTTGAGAATGCGAGAGCATGACAGGGGGAGGGGCAGAGAGAGAGAGAGAGAGAGAATTTCAAGCACACTCCCCGCTGAGTGTGGAGCCAGATTGGGGCTTTATCTCACAACTCCTGAGCCAAAATCAAGAGTCAGACACTTAACTGAGCGACCAAGGCGCCCCCAAGATTCTGCATTTTAACAGTGTAAGGTGATGCCCAGGAGCCAGAGTTGGAGGTGTGTGTGATGGGATCTCACTCCCTCATTGGAAGTGGGGGCAGAGGATGGGCCCACCCCAAGCCCAAGTATAGAAGTTCTGGAAAATTCATTCTGACTGCTCCCAGGCCACCAGCATTTCACTCACTTGCAAGCCTTCCTCAAAAGTACTTAGGATAAATTAAATAATGCTGTGCTCTTTCAGGAGCCAGCATGTGGGAGACAGGATAGAGACAGGTTACAGAAGAAAATGGGATCAGACAGATGCAGAGAAAGAGAAAGACAGAGAGGGGCAGACAGAGTCCCTCCTGTAATGTCTGTCACTCTCTATCTCTTCCATTCTTTCCTCTCTGTTTCAATTTCTTTCTTTCTTTCTTTTTTTTCCATCTTGTTTCCCTCACTGCCTTCTGTCTGTTGTAAGATAACAGAATCATTCCACTCAAGTTCAGAGGCATATGGGGGCTTGTAAGAAAAGCGGACTGTACTAGGAGCCAAGAAAGCAACACTTGAGCCGCAGCTCTGCTAGCCCGCCCCTCCTCGGGTGCAGCTGTGCCTGTCACGTGGGATGTCCAGGCCTCAGTTTCCTTTTCTGTAACAGGAGCGCGTCGGGTGAGAGGACCTCTGGACCCCTGCCAGCTCTGCAGCACTGCGATTTACAATCTGTGTCAATATGTTTATCTGTTACTTGGGGCAGATCTGTTCAACTTTCAATGTAAACGAATTAACTGTCATGTCCCCAGGGTTTCCAGAGTGCACGATTCCCATTTCTCCCCTAACCGTCGGCGTCAGCGGTGCTCCGGAAGTTCTCGAGCGACACCCGCGTCCCCTGCATCGCAGGGGCACACCTGTGGGAGGAACCTTCCGCATTTCTGAAAATCTGGTCTTCTGTTGGGCTTTCACATCCTTTGTTGTTCCTGCGGTTTGAAAAGATTACCATTACTATTATTCATCTCATTTGAGGGGCAGATTCTTATCTGAAAGTCCCCCGAGTCAGAAAACTCACTTCTAAACCTTTAAAGCCCGGCAGTCTTTTGTCAATGATGTCATTGTTATTTCCTGGGGAGGGGGAAGAAGGGAAGGAAGGGTCTGTTGATTAAGGGGCTGGAGTACGATGGAGGACAGGATGGTGACCCGTTATCTTTCTTTCGTTTTTCCTTTCCTTTTCGTTTTTCCAATTGTTTGATTTGTAACTGTAATCACTAAGAAAGAATCAGATCCCCCAAAACCAAGCAGAATAGAAAACAAAAAGGAGCCACTCAGCATTGCAGGGGAGAAGAAGTCCTGTCCTCAACTCGGCAGGTGACTGGGGGGGAACACACTGGAAGGTAAACACAGGAGCCCCTCACTTGCAGAAAGCTTCCACTGGCTTCTGTTTCTGTTCTGGGTTCTGAGTCTGTAGAGAAAATGAAACCAGCTGGGATGGGACCTGGAGTTGTTTTGGACCATTTGATAACGATGCAGAGAACAGGGAACACGTGCGGGAGGTGGGTGTGTTTTGAGATGACTTCTTAGGGATGCATGACCAACGCTTACAGAGGGTCTTCCCGGGCCAGGTATTGTCAGATTCATGGGTTGGTACCCAGGTCCCTTAGCCAGTCAGGGGTCCTTCCTTCACTGGGCTGGTCACAGTGAGGAACACGTGAGAGACAGAGCAGGCCTACAACTCATTGTCTTGAGTTGTCACAACAGCGGTCTAACAAAGATGGCAACCCCTTTAATTGCGTGAAGCACTCCCTTGAGTCTAGGTAACAAACTTGTCACTTACCTTGGCTGGACTTTAACCTTGATCCTTGGACGGCAAGTTACATTTACACACGAGCAGCTAGCCAAGCTAAACATGCCAATTGGGAGGCTAGTTTTCCAGAACGGGTACTTCAGAGAACTTCAAGTATGCTTCTGGGGGTCAGAGGTTGGTACAGTATGCATGAGGGCAGAGAACTTCTGAGGAAGGGTGGGTGACCCTGTTTGAGGGTAGCTTTATTGTGTTTCTCTTATTTATTTTTCCAGAAGATAAGAGGGTTTTCTCTGAGGTCTCCTAAGTTAACTGGCCTTGCCGGTAGTGTTTCTAATGATCTCGGATCCTCATTCAGATGTAGGCGATGTTCGTTCATGTGATCACTCGTTTTTCCAGTGGGTAGACTTGGAAATCTGTTGGTAAAAGGCTCTGTTCTGATTTAGGTTCTTGTCCTCCTGCCTTTTCTCCCTAACCTATTTAAGGAAGTGTTGAGTTGCTGTGTGTTGAATACTGATGCCTTAAATGTAAAAACAGATGGCAAGTCACTGGGGCACAAAGGGATGCCACAAAGGGATCCACAAAGGGATGCCACTGTCTGTCTCTGCTGCCTTGTCCATGGTCTGAGCACAGCCCCGCTGCTTTGGCTACCCTTGCCCCGGCCGGTCTGCCTGCTTCCACTCTTGCCCTGTTCCAAGTCAATCTCCTCACGGCAGCCAGAGAGATTGTCTGAATTGCAAATCAGATTGCGTCACCCTCTGCTATAAAATGCTTTAACGGCTTCTCATTACAATCAAAAAATTTTTCTAATATTATAAAAACCTATGAATCCATTGCCCGCAAGAACTGGAACATTAACAAGAACTAGC
>PISX010012486.1:0-60808 GCA_004024625.1 Mellivora capensis | reverse complement strand
AAGCTTTTGATCTTGATGAAGTCCCAAAAGTTCATTTTTGCTTTTGTTTCCTTTGCCTTTGGAGACATATCTTGAAAGAAGTTGCTGTGGCTGATATCAAAGAGGTTACTGCCTATGTTCTCCTCTAGGATTCTGATGGATTCCTGTCTCACATTGAGGTCCTTTATCCATTTCGAGTTTATCTTTGTGTACGGTGTAAAAGAATGGTCGAGTTTCATTCTTCTACATATAGCTGTCCAATTTTCCCAGCACCATTTATTGAAGAGACTGTCTTTTTTTTACTGTATATTTTTTCCTGCTTTGTCGAAGATTATTTGACCATAGAGTTGAGGGTCCATATCTGGGCTCTCTGCTCTGTTCCACTGGTCTAGGTGTCTGTTTTTGTGCCAGTATCATGCTGTCTTGGTGATCACAGCTTTGTAGTAAAGCTTGAAATCAGGTAATGAGATGCCACCAGTTTTATTTTTGTTTTTCAACATTTCCTTAGCGATTCGGGGTCTCTTCTGGTTCCATACAAATTTTAGGATTTTTTGCTCCAGCTCTTTGAAAAATACCGGTGGAATTTTGATGGGAATTAAAGGCCCTATTCCTAATACAGCCACCTTGATGGTTAAAGCTTCAATATATTAGTTTGGGGTGGGGGGCACAATTCAGTCCATAACCATCACTATTGCAGAAAGTTGTAAGTCAGAGATAGGTGAGTGGTGGAGAGACATGCTGAGAGTTTCTGAAAAAAATCCCCTTGGTTGTTGAGAAGCTGGGAGAGCAGTTAGGAGGCTGCTACGATAAAATGGGGAGAGATGATGATAATGGTGAACCCCAGAGAGTGTAGGATCTGCTGTGTGCATAAATTTGAGAATAATCTGGACATTTGTCATGCCATTGAGCTCTTCTGTGAACATCCCAGTTCCTTTGTGTATCAATCTCTCTGATATAAGACACTGCTGTGTCTTAATCTCTTGTCAAATGTCTAGGGAATTCCATATTAATACAAATTAATGTTAATAGTCAAAATATCAACGCTTACTAAAAAAAGTTTGAAATTCAGAATAAAATGTTTTGCCTTTTTCTTAGTAGGATGGCACTTCCACTCACTTGCAATTTTGTAAGTTGTCTTGGGTAGAAAAGAAAACCAGGTTAAGGAAAACATAACTGGGGAAGTCTATAGGAGTGTGTTTGGGTTGAAAATCTGCTTTCCTCCAATCTGCACTTGGCTGACTTTTCTTGGCATACAGCTTTCACCCCAAAAGCCTCTTTCTCTAAGAAGCCTTCCATGACTACTCAATCAAAGGTATTCCATGCAGTTGCTTTCCATCTGGGTATGTTGCTTTTGTTTCCACATTGTACATTCACTCCTTGATATTTTCTTAGTTGGTTGTTCATTGTTTACTGTCTGTCTATCCCTCCTAAAATGTGTGCTCCAGGAGAACAAGGTCTTTGTCTTGTTTGCCACATATTCCCAGCATCTAGAACAGAGCCTTCCGCATAGTAAGCACTCAATAATATTTGTCAAGTGAAGGAAAGGATAAAAAGAGAAAGCAAGGAGACCCCGTAATGTAGCTCACCAAGACTTACTGTGTAAGGGGAAAGAAATCCCTTCTGCATAGTACAATGTTGAGGTTGACAGGGGACCACACAGTAGACAGAGGGCTGGGCAGATTTCAGGGCTAGAAGCTTTGTATTTTTGAAGGTTTATGTGCAGACCTGGGAGTCAAGAGATTGGGGGTTCGCATCTGCTCTATCTCCAACTCCCTCTGTGACTATGGTACAAATCATTAACTTCCGCAAGCATTAGCTTCTCCTTTTGTGCAGTGTTACTGGCTAGTTTAAACATTTAGAAACCTTCATTGGCTTAGGTGGCTCTATTTATACTGTTGCTTTCAGGAGATCGAGTGCTTTGTGGAATGGAGCCCTGTTTTCTTTTTGGCTTCTGAACTGCAGTTCCTTGGCAGACAAGGTGATTCATTGCCTCAAATTCCTCTTCTCCATTTCCCAGTTTCTCCTAGATAGAGTCCTAATCCAGTAAAGTAAATAATGCAGTAAAGCTTTACCGGATTATTAAGATATAAGCTGATATATTAAGATATCACCTTAAGATATGCCTTGGGTTGTCATTCTCTGCCTTCATTCCTCTGTCTTTGCCCACTCTAGCTAGATGAATCCTCCAACTTTCTACCACCCAGAGATGCAGGTCTGGCTCAGCACCAGAGCAAGGACATAGCTTTTACTCATTTCCAGGAGACAGAGTACAGAAATTAAATCTTGTGCTCAGATCCAAAGGGCCATCCCTCCATCTCCCATTTATTCTTCCCTGCCAACCAGACATACAGTGCCAGGAGGAGGCCTTGGTTCTATAAACAGCCATTGGGTGACTTCCTTCTTGACTTCACTGCATTCTCAGCTCTGGAGAATCAACCTTCTCTCTAGGTTTGGCTCTGGCTTCTATCCTCTGGCCATACCTGACCCTGAACCAGGAGATACTGCTCGGTGGTAAAGGGCATAGCTTTGGATTCTATCAGACTTGGGTTAAATGCAGCAACACTACTAACTCTGTGAGCTTGTGCAAGTTACTCAGTCTCCCTGGGGCTCAATTTCTTCATCTGTAAAATGAAGCCGAGGAGGGGTGGTAAGAATTAAGTGATATGATATGAGCCAAGAATTGAGTGTAGTGTGTGGCATGCATGCAAATCTGGTAGTTGTTATTCTTAATGACTGGTGCCCTCTTCACCAAGTCTAGGAAATTCACCTGACCATGTTAGGCTTACTCTTCTTCCTTAGCTCCAAGGGTTGTTACTGAGAGTTTAAAATTTGGCATTTAAAAAAGTTAATCTCCACCTTTTTGAGATGTCTAATTTGTACAATTTAAAAAATGATTTTCACCATCAGTGTGACCTGCTCATCATTTTGTCTCTGATGGCTAGGGCTGCTGGTGCCCAGAAATGTCTCACTTCACCTTTTATTTTATTTTATTTTTTTTCACTTCACCTTTTAAATAATGATCTTGTAAAAAACAAAACAAAACAAAACAAAACAACAACAACAACAACAAGTGCTCTAACACTATGTCTACACAAACAAAACCAGACAGAAGTTCATGTAATTTCTGGGAGAATAGGAACCTAGACATAGCTAATGTAGATGAATCAAATTAGATTGTAACATGTTAATACTTGATGGACTACTTAACTTTTCTTCAAATGTTTAGTATGAGCAATATTTTTTTAAAATAGTTTTATTCTGAAACTAACTTAATCTCATCTTTTCCATGCAATGGATGGTGTACTGGCTTCACACATGCCCAGACTGATGAACTATTTGTTTGGTGTCATGGGTGGAATTTGTTTCCTCTAAAAAATATCTCAGTAGGGGCATTTAGTATACATTTGCCAACATATCAAGTGGTATAGCAGGTTTTCCTGAGTGGCATGTGGTGTTACTTTCTGGCTTGAAGTTCTAACTTATCCTATAGGATAGAGCAGTGAAGTGGGGCCAAATCTGTTGGTGTTAAGACGTCTCAGTAGTAGAAGAAAGAGAAAGAAAGAGGGAAAGAGGGAAAGAAAGAGAGAAAGAAGAACAAAGGAAGCATTGTAAGAAATATTTATGTCAAATGTTACAGAGAAAAACTCCAAACCAAAACCCATTTCAAAAAATGTTGGAGGAAATGGTATCTCTTTTTATGTGCTTAAGAAAACAGTTAAAAAGAACTTCACAGCATTGGGTCTATTAAGTACATTTATTCCAGTGATTTCCCAGATATTTCCAAGTTCCATTTAAAACAGAAGTCTCCTATCAAGCAATCCTTTGAAATTATTTACCCTTTTATGGTTGTAAAGTATGGAAACATAATACTTTTAATGGAAACTCTAATAAACGGCATATGCTACAAAGTGTCTACTGATGTGCTTTATAGGTTAGTATTCTTACGTCACATGAACTTGCCAGTCTTTACTGCTGATCCCAGTAAATGCCCCAGTGATGGGGATGAGGACAGTGGGAAGGGTAAGGCCAGGCAAGAATGGCATGGATCACCCATGCTCACCAGAAAGGTATGGCCGCCAGAGTCCTAACAGAAAGCAAATCCCACCAGCAGGCAGAAACAGAATTATCTGGATTAAGGCCTTGGTTTTGCTGGATGGTTGGTGACTTGGTGGTCACCGTAACTTGAAAAATGTTTTTTCTTGTATTCAATATAAAGGAATGTTCTGTATCGACTTGGTTGTGAATCTCCAGAATAAAATAGTATGTAATATTTTTAGCACATATTTAACTGGCAACAGAAAAATTAAAACCACGTGACTTATAATGTGAAAATGGTATTCTGGTTAAAATCAACTCCCAATCAGGAATATTTTCATACAAAGTAAATATATTTTAAAGTTATATATCCCTAATTTTATGCTGAAATAGTATTAGCAGATCACAGATGGATTCCTCTCTGCCTTCTCCCGCCCCCCACCCGCGAACCACACCCCCCCAACCACACACCCCGGAACCACACACCCGAACCACCCCCCCCCGAGCCACACACGCCCGAACCACACACCCCCGAACCACACACCCCCGAACCATACACCCCAGCAAATTACTTTTCAATGAAGTGTTTTCAAAGTATTCTCACTTGTGTATGCTTCAAATGAACAATTTGGGCATTCTACATTAAATAGCAATTGATTTATTGACATTTGATGGATTCATACTTATGTTCCTCGGTTTTGAAATCTTGTTAAAATGTTGTTAGTAATCTGTGGATATACATTTTAAACAACTGTCATTAAATTTAGAATAACTGTCATTAAATAAGGAGAATTAAATTTAATAGAGTAGTTGCTATGTATTTAAATGCCAGTGGATGATTAGAAGCAGATTTATTGAGGGTTTAATCATGGCTGGATAGATTCATGTCTTTCCAGCAAATATATTCATTTTAGTTCTTTTGTTTTATTTTCCTTTTTTACCGTGAGTGGTTTGTAGGCATGTAAATTGTTGCCATATCAAAAGCTGAAGCGTCAAATAATTAGTATTCAACATATAGAATCTATTATACTGCTCAAGATAACTCAAGACTGTATATTAATTCTTGGTGAGCCTGGAAAAGTCTTTGCTGAAAGACACAGAGAAGCCCAGAGAAGAATGGCTGTTAAGAATAGAGAAGAAATTCACCTGATTTTGTTCGTATTTGCCACTTGGTAAAACAGTTGTCTAACCAGTTTTAAAATGCCTTTTATACTACAGGTAAAATATCAAAGACTGATACTTTTAGCAACATTGCTCAAAAATGTCAGTGTGATATACTTAGACTATCATGTTTTAGTTTCCTTTTATTTTGAAAGAACAAGACATATCTTCCTAACTATCTGGAGAGGTTGGTTTCTTTTCCCCAGGCTTCAGGCCACCCTATCCCAAGTTTGAAGCATTTTGTTAGATGTCTTTGATCTTCTGTTTGACTTCTGCTTCATGGAAAAATGCTCATAAACCTTTAGAGAATGGCTTTCTGTACTTTTAGATTTATACATGAATTATAAACAGTGGACAGATCTATAGCAAAACGATTTTAAGAGCACTTAGGACTCACATGCTAATTTATTTGCTCACCACCAGAAAGGCTTGTTTGGTAAAAAGAAGTTTAAAAAGTTCAACTTTGCTTAGTGGAAAAAACTCCACTTTTAAGTGGCTAAGAGTATTGCATTTCTGGCTTTTTCTTTTTTTTAAATATTAAGATCTCTAAAGCAACAATCTTTTTAAAGATGTTATGCGCAAGGATTGGCATGACATTTGAAATGGCTTCAAGAGTCCTGTTACTCTTGACATGCTGGTAAACACTTCACAGATGTGCTTTTCCACTGCAGCCATGTCAAGACAGAATACAAAATCTGCGACTACAAACAAGTCCTCGCATGTCTTACTGTGAGGGCAAGAGTAGGCTAGAAGACATCAGGGTGAGAGCCTCCTATTTGCTCTAATCCATCATTACTCCAACCTAATTGTAGCTTTTCCATAAGTTAGGGGATCCACCGTTTGAGCTCTACATTCTTAGATGTTGGATAACAATTGTGGATTCAGATCAAAGAAACAAACAAACAAAATTAAAAATCTTTGCCATTTGGCATTTTGCAATTTTAAAAATATCTTTCAGTATAAAATGTGAAAAAGGATTAAAGATCATTTATGCTCTTGCTTTTTGAAAATGGAGTCTTCTGGAGCTCTATAGTAATTGCAAACTGATGTCTCCTATGCTGATCAGTACTGATGAGGGATTTTACTTGGAACATCACTTAATGTCAGGTTAAAATGTAGATTTCAGCTTCTATTGAAAAATCCATTCTGGCAACACTAGCATTTTCTCCAGCAACACCAACTAGAAATAGTAGTGGTTGCACATTTTTTAAGACACAGTTTCATTTTTTAAATAATATTTACTACTCTTCAGCCATGACACTGGGCTTCCTGACTCTTTTACCCGTGGCCTTCAGTTGGCAGTTGTGTCTGTGACTCCTGTAGAAAGATTACTCTGCAATACTAATGGTGTTGCTTGTGTATCCATATGAGAGGCAGTCTGCAAAATTTTTATTTTATTTTATTTTTTTTAAGATTTTTTTTAAGATTTTTTATTTATTTGACAGACAGAGATCACAAGTAGGCAGAGAGGCAGGCAGAGAGAGAGGGAGAGAAGCAGGCTTCCCGCTGATCAGAGAGCCCGAAGCGGGGCTCGATCCCAGGACCCTGGGATCACGACCTGAGCCAAAGGCAAAAGCTCAACCCACTGAGCCACCCAGGCACCCCAGCGGTCTGCAAAATTTAAGTTCTGTTTTTATTAGATATCCATTATGCAGAACTGAACTCTTTTCTTTAGCTGGGCATTATGTTGATGCAGAAGTTGTTTGGGAAATCACAAACCGTTCTCTCAGGAGAGCTAATTCAGTGGCCTTGATCCTTGCTGGCTGGGCTTCAGTGGGGTAAGGAGCTCTACTCTGGGCTCAGTGCAAGAAGAATCTCTTGCTATGTGGGTGGCATGTAATATACAAATCCCCAGTAGAATGCCAGTTCCAGGAGGACAGAGAGTTTGTTTTCCTTATTGTCAAATTCTGTATATCTAGAAGAGTGTTTGGTGTATGGTAGGTGCTCAGTAAATATTTCCTGAATGAACTAGGTGGATTATTTGTGAAATGCACAAGCTTCAATTTAAATAGGAAGTATTTTTTAAAATAATAATGATTATTGTTATTACTGTTCGCTGAATGCCTTCTATGTGTTAGGTACTATACAAACTCCATTTTATTTATTTCTCACAGGAATTCCATGGGATAGGTATTGTTTACCCATCATATATAGGGACACTGAGATTCAGAGATTTTTTAATTGTCTGAAGTCATATACCTAGAAACAGCACTGATTCTTTACTCTAGTCTGCTTGACTCCAAAATATATGTTCTTACTGCTACTCTGTGTTTCCTTTTAAACATAAAACCATATTTTGAAATATTAAAGCGATGATGAAAGAGTTTCATCAAAAAGACACCAAAACATCTGACAAATTGCTGACATTGTCTATTTAGTCAACTGGCTTGGCTTTTTATTCCACAAAATCAGCCATTTGGCTGTTTTCTGGACCTTGCAGTGTTGCTGGGTGAACTGAGCATGCAAGAGTTAATCTGGGAACCTGGTTCAGAAAGGTTACAAGACTGCCCACATTGAATTGATTATTCAACCTCAGACTCTCCTCTCACCTGGTAATTGGCTTCCCTGACCCCATTGTTTTTCACCTGGAGAGTCTAAAGGGTTGCATTTTTTCAGGGTGGCCCCTTTACCTCTGGTTTGTTCCACCATAGCATAAAAGGTTGGTCAAACTTCCAAAACTTTTGGTCTTCCTTGCTTCCTATTGATTGTGTTTATTTTGTCCCATATCTCCATCTTTCACTGTCTACCTGGTCTGGTAATCTTGCTCCAACTCCTGATTTCTCCCCTAGACTGGCAGTTTTGGGTTGTGTATGTTTGACCTTGAACAGTGGCCAGATACAGTTAATCCAACCATAAAAGTGTAGCACACAAGACTCAAAGCACTTGACTTTAGTTGGACTGATCTGAACTGGTCAACGTAGCTTGAGCCTGAGAAAGTTGTTTAACTTCTGTGTCTTGTGATTACATTTTCTTCTCTTCTTTGTGGAGTTGTGCGAACAGTTTTAATAATTCTTATAAAATTGTTAATTAAAAATGTCCATGAATTCAAGGTAGTATATTAATAACATTTTGAACCAAGTTTCTGTTAATTTATTTCTAAAAATAATTATGTAGGTATAACACAGGAATTGTCTTTACATACAAAAATCAAGTAAGTGTGAAACCCAGAATGGAGAATCAAAATTGAAGCAAATGTAGCAAATGATGACTATTAAAGTTAAATAATTGAACAACTTCTGGAATTAGGATCCATATTTTTTAGATAACACTTTTATCTGTATCTCTCTCCATATATATATATATATATATATATATATATATATATATATATAAATTTTTTTTTTTTTTCATTAAAAAAGTAGTGTAGAGGTGCCTGGGTGGTTCAGTGAGTTAAGCCTCTGCCTTCAGCTCAAGTCATGGTCTCAGGGTCCTGAACTGAGTCCCTCATTGGGCTCTCTGCTCAGTAGGGAGCCTGCTTCCCCCTCTCTCTCTGCCTGCCTCTCTGCCAACTTGTGATCTCTCTCTCTGTCAAATAAATAAATAAAAATCTTTAAAAAAATAAAAAAATAGAAAAGTAGTGTAGTTTAGATACAATAAAATTTATCCTTTTTCATATAAATTTTTATGAGATGTCAAATGAAGTCACATAACTACTGCTATATTAAAAATATAGTATAGTTCCATCACACCAAAATATTTTCTGTTCCTCTTTGTAGTCAAATTCTACCCTTGACCCCAATCTCTGACAATTAGTGATAACCAATATAGAAAATTTGGATTCTCTAACCATTTGTGATATTTTCTGGCCCTCTTCATGCTTCTCTGTGAGAATTAGAGTTACCAACACAAGACAATACTGATATTCTGGTGATTGCTATTGCACTAAGTAATAACAGCCTTTTCCATGATGCAGAAATCTCATGCTGTTTGCCAGCATCTATGAAACCAGGGCAGTTTACCTTGTTTATTTGCAAATAGGGTACAATTTCAGACCATTTATATGATTCTTGACTAATTTATTCCTTCCCAATCTACATACATCTTATTTATTTTCCTTGCCTTATTGCATTGGCTAGGAATTCTAGTATGATGTTGTAAAGAAGTTGTAGGAGGAACATCTTTGACTTGTTTCCAATCTTGGGTGTGGGGGTGGGGAGGGACATCCAGTTTCTCACCATTAACTATGGTATAAGGTGTTAAATTTTGATAGATGCTCTGTGTCAGTTTTAGATGTTCCCTTTTATTCCAGTTTGCTCAGTTTTTGCTAAAGATTTTTTTCATCTTTGTTCAAGATGGATATTGGCTTGTTCTTTTCTTATAACATCTTTGTTCCATTTCAGCATCAGAGTAATGCTGGCATCACTAAATGAATTGAGAATTTCCCCCATCTTTTCTATATAAAAACTCTGGGAGAGTTTGTACAAGGTTGTTGTTATTATTTCTTTCTCAGACATTTGGTAGAACTTACCATGAAGTCATCTGGCCTGGAATTTTCTTTTTTTGAAAGGTTTTTAATTAGAAATTCAATACTTTTAAAAGATATAGGACCAGTCAGGTTATTTATTTTTTCTTGAAGGAGTTTTTTAGGGAGCTTAAGGTTACTGGTTGATAGTTCCAACGTCTTTGTCATATTTGAATGATTTTGTTGATTGTCTCTTAATAATATTTCATTTTTGTTTGCTGCTTTGTATGTCTTGCAATTTTTGGTTGAAAGCTGTTCATCTTATGTAGAACAGTACAGACTTAGGTAAGTAATATTCATGCCTGATAATGGGCATGACTTTTATTTTTGCTAGGCCTTTAGTGTGTGAGACTATCAACCCAGACAGTAGGGCTGGGTTTGGGTTATTTTCTTGTTATGGTTATAATCACTATACCACAAGCTTCAGCTTCTAGCATTGTCTTGTGTTTAGGATAGGGAGTGATTTGCCAGAAGGTTTTTCTCAATGTCTGCTTCACTCTAAGACTTAGGTCTTCCCTTTATGCTTTTGTCTCAGAAAGGATTCTTTGCATACTTTTGAAGGTCACTGTTACTTGTTTCTGGAGTTTGCTAACCTGATGTTGGGAGTGGCATAGAGGTGACTTTTGTTGTCCTGCTTCAATCCCAGTTTTAGATGAGTGCTCCACCCCTGTGCCTTAGAGTTAGGGCCTTCTCAGTGATTCTCCTCATCTGGAAGTTGGCAATCCCTAATGTATTCCTGCCCTTCCCCAGAGGGTTTTTCTGTTCCTTTTCTCACCTGCAATATGTCTTCACCTGTACCTTGAGGGTAACAGGGTGTAATGCCCTTCTTCCAGTGGGATAAGGCTGTAGAAGACAGGAGAGAAGGATATGAGCAAATCTTCAGGTTTTCACCTCAGGTGTTGCTCTTTCCTTCTCCAAGGCTGTACCACAGGGGATGTTTCTTCAGACTCATTCCATCTTTAGTTTTCCCGTGCACACTCAGCGAGGTCTGTGAAAAGGGCCTACAAATGGGTGGGAATTCCTCTCTATCTGTGGATCTCAGCAGTTTTCTGCTTTCATTTTAAACTCTATACCCTATCCTCTCACAATGGACCATTCTGCATTCATTAACACTTTTAGTCAGTTTTGTTTGTTTGTTTTCTGGACCTGGCTGAGTAGGAAGTTCCATCATGTTGCCTACATTTGCCACAACAAAGACCAAAAGGTTTGGCACAAGGAGCTCACTATCCAGGACATCTACCTGAGACTGTTGGTCAGGCTGTATGGGTTTCTGGCCAAACGAACTAACTCCAATTTTAACCAAGTTGTTGATTGAAGTTGTGTTGAAGAGGTCATTCATGAGTCATACCAACCAGCTGCCTCTGTTCCTCTCCTGGATAATCCAGAAGATGAAGCTGCCTGGCCAGAAAGACCGAACAGTGGTGGTTTTAGGGACTATAACCAATGTGTGTGGTAGGAGGTGCCCAAACTGAAGATATGTGCACTGTGTGTGAGCAGTCATGACTGTAGCCACATCTGCAAAGCTGGGGGCAAGATCTTCATATTTGACCAGTTGGTCTGGACTCTCCCAAGGGCTGTGGCACCGTCTTACTCTCTGGTCCATGAAAGTGCCCACAGGTATAGGGTATGTTGGCCAGGCCCCAGGGACCCCGCAGAGCCACACCAAACCCTCTGTGCATCCAAGAGCTGGAAGCTGGAGCAGGCCAGATACAGCAAGGCCAGTGTCAGCTACAAAAAATAACCCCAGATCCTGCCTTGTTATTAAAAAGATTCTGGTGCTGAAAAAAAATTTAGCCAATTTATTTTCTTTCTTTCTTTCTTTCTTTCTTTCTTTCTTTCTTTCTTTCTTTCTTTCTTTCTTTCTTTCTTTCTTTTACCAGCTTGTATAGCATCTGGTGTTTTGCTGTAGCTAAGCAAGTGCTCTCCTTGGAGGCATCTTTGTTTGCATTTCTTAAGCTAATTGTTTGCCCTGTGACCACAGCTCTGTAACAGATTCAAGAAAAGTTGTAATTTTGTAAATTATCTAGCTTTATTTTGGTCATAAGTACAGAGTGTTATTCTTTCTTGTTTCCTATATCCCATAGTGAGGCCAGAAACCCTATTTCTTGACCTATAAGAAAAATTATTTCTAGGTGTTTAAACCATCTACAAGCAAATCTTATTTCATAGACCAAATGTCAGGTAATTTTGGACTTAAAATAAAAGAAAATCCAATCCAAAATATGTAAACCAGAAGTTTTTATTGTCTCATTTGAAAGAAAAGTGGAGGTACAGGTTTAAATCAGGTCAACAATTTTGTTAGGGTTCTGGGTTCTTTCTCTTTTCCACTCTGCTATTCTCAGGATGTTGTTCTGTCCTTTAGTGTAACTTCCTCATGTGACCCAGGATGGCTACCAGAGTTCTGGACATCACAGAGGTGAAAACGAACAAGACACACATAAAAAAATTAAATAAAATTAATGACTTTTTCATGTCATTATTTTTTAAGAGAAAGAAAGAAATCACAAAAGACTTCCTATCAGACTTGCCACATGTCTTATTCAACAGGACTGGGTCACATGCCCATTGCTCAATTGTTTACTAGAATAGGAATGGAACTCCCCTATTAGAGTTAACATCAATATTTGCCTCTGGCCTGGAAAGGGGACAAATTCCTCCGAAGCACATGGCAAATTCTGTGTTTTATTTAAGAAATTCTGCTGTACCACAAGGTCATAAAGATATTTCTTTCTCTATTGATACTCTCCACATTGTCTTCTCATAATTTTGAAGTTTTGTGTTTCATAGACTTTTAGTTAACACAGAATTCATTTTTATATATAAGGTCTGTAGGGATTTTCTTTTTTTCTTTTCTTTTCTTTTTTTTTTTACAGTAAGGATCGTCAATTTTCTCCACCTCACTTATGAGATAGAACTTTCTTTGCCCACTATTTATTCTGCCACTGCTAGCTCCCTCCTGCCCCCCACCAGGTACCAGAAGTACATATACCAAGTTCTCTGTATGTGTATGTCCATATTGGGTTTTTTTTATCTTGCTCCATTAGTCCATCTATTTACCTTCAAACTAATATCATATAGGACCAAAGCTTTATAATAAATCTTGAGATTTGGGAAGGCAAGATGCTTCCCTCCTTATTCTTATTTTTCAAAATTGGTCCTTCATTCTTCCGTACGGATTTTAAGGTTAGTGTGTCAAATGTAGTCAAAATTTCTTTTAAAATCTGAATTAGAATGGCAATAAATTTATAAACTAATTTGGGAAAAATTTTCATTCTCAAAACATTGAGTATTTTTACCTATTAACAGTCTATACTTTTCCATTTATTTATGTCCTGAAATACATTTTTCTATTTTCTAGTAAGATACTGTACAACTTTTGCTATATTTATTACCTGCCTTATAGCTTCTGGCTGCCACTGTGGATGAGATCTTTTCCTTAATTACATTTTCTAAATGGTTCTTTATTAGGTATAGTAAAACTACTATTTTTATTTATTGCTTGTCTATCCAGTAACTTCAATGAGCTCTCATTAATTTTACTAAATCACTTATGGATATTTTAAATTTTACATGTAGATAATCATATATCATATCATATCATATCAGTTAATACTGACCTTACCGTTTTGCTCATTTTTTGAGTTTTCTCTCTTTTTTTTTTTTCTGTTTCTGGGTTTCTGTCCTGAATAGAAGCAGTACTAGTGAGCATCTTTGCCTTGTCCCTGACTTTAAAGCTAAAACTAATACAATGTTATATGTCAATTATATCTCAATCAAAGCAAAAGTAATGCTTCTAATGCTTCATGTTTAGTAAGACATTTGGTTTAGATTGTTGACAAGTCTACATCTGTTTAAGAAAATTTCCTTTTGCTCCAAATTTACTGCATCTTTCTTTCTTTCTTCCTTTTTCCTTCCTCCCTTCCTCTCTACTCTCTTTCTCTGCCTCACTTGCTTTTGTAAAAGATTAATAAATAAATGTTAAATTTTACCATAAGTTGGTGCATCTATGTTTATGACTATATTTAGCATATAGTTTTTCTCATACTATACTGCCCTTGTGAAATTTTATTATTATTATTATTATTTTTTTGCCTTGTGGAATTTTAACATCAAGGTTCTTCTAGCTTACAAAAGGAGTTGGGGAGCTACTCCCTTTTTTTAATCTCTAGAACTCTTATCTAATATAGGATTAAATGTTCTTTGAAGGTTGGGTGGTATCTCATCCAATAGTTATATATCTTAAATCAAACATATATCTAATAAATCTAATATTAATCATTATTAAATTAATGATTGTAATTACATTGATAAGTTATATTTATAAAATAGTGTTTAATATAATCATCAAATTAATACATTGATACTATAACTTAATATATAAATTATTAGGTTAATAAATTTCATGTTAAGTGGATATCATTTAATATTTAATATTTCCTTCTCATTTTATAGTTGAGGCAGCAGCTGTCTTGCAACTACTCCAATAATTGCCCTAGTTTGCCAGTTTTAGAGCTTTTCTTCTGAGCTTATCTTCTTTCTCTGGGAATTAAAAAACTCCCAGCTGATCTCAATGTATGGAGAATGGAGAAACACAGGCCTAGCCTTCTGACTGATTCTCAGAGAAACTTTCTCTTTGGCTTCTCCTATCTCTCCAGGGCTCACTTAGATGAACTGCAAATTGCCTTCCTGTGGGGTTAGGGCCTTATTTCAAACATTGAGAGCAATGGGGTTCTTTTTTTTTTTTTTTTTAAGATTTTATTTATTTATTTGACAGACAGAGATCACAAGTAGGCAGAGAGGCAGGCAGAGAGAGAGGAGAAAGCAGGCTCTCCACGAAACAGAGAGCCCGATGCGGGGCTCGATCCCAGGACCCTGGGATCATGACCTGAGTCGAAGGCAGAGGCTTTAACCCACTGAGCCACCCAGGTGCCCCGAGAGCAATAGGGTTCTATCTGAAAACAAGCTTTTATACCTTTCCATTGGAATCCAACCCATTCTCAGTGGTCTCTGAATAAACCTTATCCATATCTTAAATTTAAGGGAAGTTAGTTCTGGTTTGAATAAAGCACTGTCAAGCAATATCATGAGCCATTAATCCATGCTGAAATAAGAAAGTAGAGGAGATGGCAGAGGGTCTGATTTATATCTTTTGAGGGTCCTTGCTGATGTTTGTAGGTCACCATAGGCTTCCCAAAGAAGAGGCTGTATGGACAAGACCAGGTCTTCCCTTTGTGAGATATGGAACTAACCACAACATCTCTGACCTTCTTAGGTGACTTTTCCTCCAGCTGGGGACTTGAGAACTCCCTTTACCTTGTAGATATGAAGCCAGCATGGACAGCAAAAGTTCATAATCCCAATGCTGGATCTTCTTTCCATCAATTGGGGAATAATGGGCTTAATCAGGCCATTCAAAAGGAAGATCACTTGATCCTTCGTGTTCATTTCTGAGTTTTATTTTCCCTTTACTTTCACCTCTATTCCCTGAAATCAGTATTGCCTAGAAATTCTTCCTACCACAATTATGTTGCTTTCCCAGAAACTCTGAAGCCTTCCCAGCCCACACCCAGGCCCCTGCATGCCACCATTCTTACTCACAGCTCCTGCGGGTTTTTCCAAGACAGAGAAGATTCAAAACACACTCTTTCAGGCAAAATGGCCCCAGGAGGAGATTCGTGCTCACATAACAGAGTCTGACAAGGAGTATAGCTTATTCCAACCCCTCTCCCATATCAGGATACATATTTGAGAGGAATTGCCAAGTATTAAATTAAAAAGGGACACAACTTCATTCTTGTGGTTTTTGTACCCCATTTCAGACAGGCCTGGACAAATTCTACTAATTCTATTGTAAGTGATGGCTCTGAAAGCATTTCCAGCAACTTGAGGGAGAAAGGAGACAGTCAAGGTCGGGGAGAGGAAGGCTGGGTAAGATAAGCCTGATGGGCTCTATGGGGACCCCCCAATCTGCTTGGGAAGCTGCTGCCACTCACCCTTCAGATTTTTTGAAAATCTGGAGGTAGAGGTTGGCAGGGATGAGGTGGTACACAAGTGAAGAGGAACGAAGGTGTACCTCCCTTCTGCAAAGTGAGGCTAGCTTTGTTCTGCACTCCTGTGTGTACAGAGATTAGCAGTGTCCCTCTGCTGGTGGAACCAAAGGACAGGATTCTGGCTTCAGTGGTTGTCCTGGTACTGGGATTGATTAAACTGGACCTAAGATTGTAAGTTTTCGGTGTTCAAGGCAAAGTCTGGGGCTGGAAATATGGATGGATCTTAAACATTAAGCCCAAAGGAGACCGCAAAGAGTAGAACAAGTGCTGGAATAAGAGTGAGTAACTGGGCCCAGAACAGGTGTAGGAGGTGAGGTCTGGAAAAATCCTTCAGAGAATGCCTTTTAAGGACGCATCACAATAACCCATATGGTTCGGAGAAATCTGTACAAGGCCCAGCCTTATTGGGGGATTGAATCACAATGTTTCATCCACGTGGAATAGATGTATTGGAAGAGGAGACAGCTACCTACAGAGATCAACGGACACTGCGTCATAGCTGTAATCATGCCTGTGATCTCTGAAATGCTAAGGTAAAAAAAAAAAAAGAGGACCTTAGGGGGTCTGTTGTGGGGTCAGAGCCATGGAAAATTTATAGAAGAGGCCATGATTAAGCAGGGTTTGAAGTGATGCTGGCAGATAAGGATGTGGGAAAAGCCAACAGAACAGCATGTGCAAAGATACGGGGACATGACACAACATGGTGTGGATGGAGCCATAGAAGTGAGATCATTCCAGAGGGGAGGAGGCAGGGGTAAGGAAGAGAGTCAAGATTGGAAAAGAGGATCCATGGGCTGGCATAATGACGGAGGGCCTCAAATTCCATGCTAAGGAGCTGGGTTTGTTTGGTTTTCATTAAGGAGTGTGGAGACACTGATGTATTATAACCAGGGCTAGGTCCCATGTTAGGCAATTCCAGAACTCCAAAAGATCACGGAGATTAATTGAATAGATTTCTTAAAATTAATGATACTTTTTACCTGTCTTTTATTCTGATCCACTTCCCACCCCCGCCCCCCAACACCTCCCAAAGACTTCAGCACATAGTTTAACTCTCCTTTCTGATTTTAGCTAAAACTCAGAAAGTTGCATGATTCTCTGAGATTAGATCTGATCAGCAGATAGTGGACCCATTTGTTTTATTGCTGTTTTCTTTTGTCAGTTGGATTTGAGTTTATCAATTAGTCAGTTTCTTTGTAGTGGAAAGCTGTAGTTGTAGCATTCCAGGGACAAGCCTTAGTGGGCAAGTGAACCAAATGAATCACCATGAGGCATGTGAGGTTGTGGTTGAGAAACAAAATCTGTGATACATGCCATTGACTCAGGTTATGACTTTTTGGCCCGTGGATATCTGGTGTCGACCCTCCTCCCCCCAACCCCCATCCCGAAAACATGGAATCAGTAGACAAACTTGGTCAGAAGTTGAGCATTTATATGAACACATCTGTCCCAGCTTTCTAATTTGTGAGTAAAAACATTGTAAATGTACCTACAAAGAAACACTTCTGGACCAAGATATTAAGATCTTTGAGGCCTTTTCAAAAATGGAAATGATGAACATTCCCTCCTAACTTCACCTATTCAAGAAAAAGCTAGACACAGATATAACTAAGTGAGTATTATGGTTGCAGAAGAGTTGGATTTTTTTGTTTTTAGTCCCCTGGCAGAGGAAAAGAAAAGTATACTTATGGTGCGATGGCTAGTGTGATGGAAACACATAACCTAGGAGTAGGGACCCTGGTGAAGGGTGGAGGTCTGTATCTTGGCCCCGAGGGCCTTGTTATCCAGGATCCTGGGCTCAGTGTTGTACAGGCAGGTGGCACTGGACAATGCCAGCAAGAATGGTTCCTTGGTGTTAGCAGGCTTCTTGAAAGCAAAGGCAGGATTTCTGAAAAGTGAAAACGATGCTCAAGGGCAAGGTCCTTTGCAAGGCCTCTTTCCCTGGCTGGAGGCTCTGGCTTGATTCTGGGATGAAACTTCAACCTGTGTTTTGGAAGCTGGGAATACCCATCTGCTTCAAGAAGGCTTAATCGTCAGAATTAATACTCTGAAATTATAAGCTCATTTTTGCTATTATTACTTGTAATTTGAGTAGAGTTGACACACAATGTTACATTAGTTTCAAGGGTACAATATAGGGATTCAGTAAGTTTATACATTATCCTATGCTCACCACAAGTGGAGCTGCCGTCTGTCCCCATAAATTGCCATTCAGCCTCATTGACTGTATCCCTCATGCCGCACCTTTTATTCCCGTGGCTTCCTCATTCCATAACTGGAAAATTATGTCTCCCACTCCCCTTTGCCCATTTCACCCATTTCCCTGCCCTTTTCCCTTCTGGAAGCCATCAGTTTGTTCTCTGAATTTATACGTCTCTTTCTGCTTTTTGTTTGATAAATTCATTTTTATATGAAAAAAGTGATTAAAGAACTTGCCCAAAGAATCAGAGCTCATAAGTGGATAGGAGAGTATTTAAGTCTTCTCTGACTGGCTCTACAACATTCTATCTAACAGAAATATAACTCAGGGCACATATTTTATTATTGTATTTGTTGAGGTAAGCTTAGTATACCACCTTATATCAGCTCTAGGTGAACAACACTATCATTTGATATTTGCATTTATACTATAAAGCGATCATCGTCATAAGTCTAGTTATCATCCTCACCATACAATTGACCCTTGTCACCATTTTGGCCCACCCCCTCTGCTAACCACTAATTTGTTCTCATTATCTACTTGTTTTGTTTTGTTTGTTCATTTGTTGTTTTTTTGTTTTGTTTTGTTTTTTTTAGATTCTACATGTAACTGAAATCATATGGCATTTGTCTTTCTCTGGCTGATTTCATTTAGCACAATACCTTTAAGGTCCATCCATGGTGTCACAAATGGTAAGATTTCCTTCCTTTTTTCTGGATGAGTAGTATTCCATTCATTGTATATTAATATACACATCTACACATATATGTACACACACATATATATCACATTGTTGTATTACACATCTACAGAGATATAATATATATGTATGTGTGTGTGTATATATATATACATATATATATATATATCTCACATCTATATTTATTCATCCTTGACAGACACTTAGGTTGTTTCCATATCTTGACTATATAAATAAAGCTACGATGAACATAAAGGTGCATATATCTTTTCTAATTAGTGTTTTTGTATTCTTCAGATAAGATACCCAGTTGTAGAATTGCTGGATCATATAGTAGTTCTATTTTTAATTCTTTGAGGAATCTCCTTATTGTTTTCCTGTAGTGGCTGCACCAGCTTACAACCCCACCAATAGTGTATGAGGCTTCTTTTTCTCCAAAACCTTTCTAACACTTGTTATTTCTTATCTCTTTGAGGTTAACCATTCTGACAGGTGTAAGGTGATATCTCATTGTAGTATTGATTTGCATTTCCCTGATGATGAGTGATGTTGAGCTTCTTTTCATGTGCCTGTTGGCCATCTGTATGTTTCCTTTGAAAAAATGTCTATTCAGATCTTCTGCCCATTTTTTAAATCAAATTGTTTGCTTTCTTATTCTTTGTATATTTTGGGTGTTAACCCTTTGGCAGATATTGATTTTCAAATATCTTTTCCCATATAGAAGGTTGTATTTTTATTTTGTTGATAGTTTCCTTCAGTGTGAGGAAGATTTTAGCTTGATGGAGTTCCACTTGTTTTCTTTTTGCTTTTATTGACTTTGTAGTCAGATCCACAAATACATATATGAATGATGTCAAGGAGCTTACCATCTTTGTTTTCCTCTAGAAGTTTTATAATTTCTGGTTTTACATTCAACTCTGTAAATTATTTCAACAAGATAGTGGTTCAGTGTCATTCTTTTGCACTAGCTGTGTATGCCCAGTTTTCCCAGTACCATTTATTGAAGGGGTGTTGTTTTCCCATTGTATATTCTTGCCTCCTTTGCCATTAATTAATTGGCCATATATGCATGGGTTTATTTCTGGGCTCTTTACCCTGTTCCATTAATCTATGTGTCTGTTTTTATGCCAATACCATACTGTTTTGATTACCATAGTTTTGTAGTAGAGTTTGAAATCAGAGAGTGTGATACCTTCAGCTTTTTTCCCCCCCTTTCTCAATATTGCTTTGACTATTAGAGTTCCTTTGTGGTTGCACACAAATTTTAAAATTATTTGTTCTAGTTCTGTGAAAAATGCCATTGGAATTTGATAAGGATTGCATTGAATTTGTAAATTGCTTTGAGTAGTATGGACATTTTAACAATATTGATTCTTGGGGTGCCTGGGTGGCTCAGTGGGTTAAAGCCTCTGCCTTCAGCTCAGGTCATGATCTCAAGGTCCTGGGATCAAGCCCCGTATTGGGCTTTCTGCTCAGCAGGGAGCTGTTTCCTCCCTCTCTCTCTGCCTGCTTCTCTGCCTACTTGTGATCTCTCTCTCTGTCAAATAAATAAATAAAATCTTTAAAAAACAAAACAAAATAATATTAATTCTTCCAATCCATTAGCACAGAATATCTTTCTATTTGCTTGTGTTTTCTTCAGTTTCTTTCATCAGTGTCAAAGAGTTTTCATAGCCTTGGTTAAATTTATTCCCAGGTAGCATAGAAAAAAACTGCTCACAGGTATTTTATTCTTTTTGATATCATTGTAAATGAGATTTTTTTCTTTTTTTTTTCTCTAAATATTTTATTTATTTATTTGACAGACAGAGATCACAAGCAGGCAGAGAGGCAGGCAGAGGGAGAGGAAGGGAAGCAGGCTCCCCGCTGAGCAGAGAGCCCGATGAGGTGCTCGATCCCAGGACACTGGGACCACGACCTGAGCCAAAGGAGATTTTATTTATTTGACAGAGAGAGAACAAGGATAAGTACGGGAGCAGCAGGGAAGAGGGAAAAGCAAGCTCCCCACTGAGAAGGGGGTCTTATGTAGGGCCTGATCCCAGAACCCCGAGATCACAACCTGAGCCAAAGGCAGAGGCTTGCTTAATCGACTGAGAAACCCAGATACCGCAAGATCGTTTTATTAATTTCTCTCTTTCTTAATGGAAATGTCACAGATTTCTGTATATTGAGTTTGTATCCTGTAACTTTACTGAATTTATGCATTAGTTCCAAGTGTTTTTAATGGCGTCTTTAGGGTTTTCTCTATGTTGAATTTTATCATCTGCAGATAGTGACAGTTTTACTTCTTCCTTTCCTGTTTGGATGCCTTTTATTTCTTTTTCTTACCTAATTGCTTTGGCTACCTTCCAGTATTATGACAAATAAAAGTGGTAAGAGTGGGCATCCTTTCCTTGTTCCATATCTTGGAGAAAAAGAATTTTAGCTTTTCATGGTTGAGTATGATGTTAACAGTGGGCTTGTCATATATGGCCTCTATTATGTTGAAGTATGTTCCTTGTTTCCGTACTCTGTTAAGAGATTTTTATCATAAATGGATGTTGAATTTTGTCAAATGTTTTTCCTGTGTCTGTTGAGATAATCACGTAATTTTTATCCTTCATCTTGTTAATGTGGTATATCATGTTGATTCATTTGTGAATGTTGAACATCCCTGAATTAAGTTCACCTTTATCAGGGTGTATGATCCTTTTAATGTATTGCTGAATTCAGTTTGTTAATATTTTGTTGAGGAGTTTTGCATCTTTCTTAATCATCTATAGCTTTCTTTTTTTGGTAGTGTCCTTGTCTGGTTTTGTTATCAGGGTAAAGCTGGCCTTGTCAAATGAACTTAGAAGGGTTCCTTCTCCAATTTTCTGAAAGTATAGGTATTAATTTTTATTTATTTACTTTTTAATGTTTGGTAGAATTTACCATTGCAGCCATCTGGTACTTCACTTTCTTTTTTTTGGGAAGTTTTTGATTATTGATTGAATCTTCCTACTAGCAATTGGTCTATTCAGATTTTCTACTTCTTCATAATTCAGTCTTGAAAGATAATATATTTTAAGGAAGTTATTAATTTCTTCTATGCTGTCCAGCTTGTTGACATATAATTGTTCATAGTAGTCTCTTATGGTCTTTTATATAAATTTCTGTGGTGTCAGTTGTAACTCCTCTTTAATTTCTGATTTTACTTATTTGAACCTTCTCTATCTTTTTCTTGGTGAGTCTGGGTAAAGGTTTGTCAATTTTGTTTATTCTCTCAAAGAATGAGCTTTTAGTTTCATTGATCCTTTTATTTTTTAGTTTCTATTTAATTTATTCCTCTCTGATATTTAGTATTTCCTTCTTTCTACTAACTTTGGGCTTCATTTGTTTTTCTTTTTCTAACTCTTTTTGTGTGTGTGTGAAATTAAGTTATTTACTTGAGATTTTTCTTGTTTCTTGAGGTAAGCCTGTCTTGCCATGAACTTCCCCCTTAGAACTGCTTTTTCTGAATCCCATAGAGTTTGGGTTATTGTGTTTCCATTTTCATTAATCTCAAAGTGATTTTTATTTCCTCTCTGATTTCTCCATTTACCCATTGGTTGCTTAGTAGTATGTTGTTTAAACTATGTATTTGTGGGTTTTTTTTTTCTGCTTTTCTTCTTGTCATTGATTTCTAGTTTCATGCCATTGTGGCCAGAAAAAGATGCTTGATATGATTTCAAGCTTCTTAAATTTATTGAGATTTGTTTTGTGACCTAATATTTGATCTATCCTGGAGAATATTACATGTGCACTTGAGAAGAAGGTATGTTCCACTGCTTTTGGATGGAATGTTCTGTATATAGCTATTAAGTTCATCTGGTCTAATGTATCATTTAAGGCTGATGTTTCCTTATTGATTTTCTTTCTGGATGATCTACCCATTGCAGTAAATGGGATATTAAAATTCCTTACTATTATTGTATTGCTGTCAATTTGTCCTTCTAAGTCTATTAATATCTGCTTTATATATTCAGGTGTTTCTATGTTGGTGTGTAAATATTTACAAATGCTTTATCATCTGTTATATTGACTCTTTTATCATTATGTAATGTCCTTCTTTTTCTTTTATTACAGTCTTTATTTTAAAGGATATTTTTCCACATTATGGAAACAATGTTGTAGCAGTGGTACAATAAAGCTTTAAAAAAAAAGTTAAGGGACACCTGGGTGGCTCAGTTGGTTAAGCGGCTGCCTTTGGCTCAGGTCATGATCCCAGCATACTGGAATCGAGTCCCACATCAGGCTCCTTGCTCAGCAGGGAGCCTGCTTCTCCCTCTGCCTCTGCCTGCCACTCTGTCTGCCTGTGCTCACTCTCTCTCCCTCCCTCTTTCTCTGAAAAATAAATAAATTAAAAAAAATAAAAATAAAAAAAGTTAAAAAATAAAGTATATTTTTTCTGATATAAGTATAGCTACCCCAGCTTTCTTTCTGTTTCCATTTGCATGGATAATCTTTTTTCCAGCCCTTAAGATCAGTCTGTGTGTCTTAGATATGAAGTAAGTCTCTTGTAGCAACATATAGTTGAGTCTTATTTTATAATCCATTCCACCACAGTATGTCTCTTAACTGGAGAATTTAGTCCATTTACATTTAAAGTAATTATTCAAAGGCATGCACTTATTTCCATTTTGTTCACTGTTTTCTGGCTGTTTCATAGTTCCTCTCTGTGTCTTTCTTGGTCTCTTGCTCACTTGTCTTGTGGTTTGATGAATTTCTTTAGTACTACGTTTTGATTTCTTTCTTGTTATCTTTCGTGTATCTACTGTAGGTTCTTTTATGGTTACCATAAGTTTCATATATAACACCCTATATGTATACCAGTCTATTTGAAGTTGGTAGCAACTTAAACTTGAACTTATTCTGAAAACTCTAAATATTTACTGCCCCAACCCATATTTTATGATGTTGATGTCACATTTTACATCTTTTTATATTGTGTATCCCTTAATGGATTATTGTAATTACAATTTTAGTGCTTTAACCTTCATATTAGCTTTATAAGTGATTAATCCACTACCCTTGCTACATATTCATCTTTACCAACAAGATTTTTGCTTTCATATGTTTTCTTGTTATTAATGCTTTTCCTTTTCAGCTTAAAGAAGTTCCTTTAACATTTCTTATAAGGTTTAGTGGTGATGAACTCCTTTAGCTTTTGCCTCTCTGGAAAACTTTTTATTTCTCCTTCAATTCTGAATTTTAGCCTAGCTGGGTAGAGTATTTGTGGTCAGCAGTTCTTTTTTTCAGCACTTTGACTATATAATCCCACTGCCTTTTGGTCTGCAGAGTTTCTGCTGAAAAATCATCTCACAACCTCTAGGAATTGTTTTTCTTGCTGCTTTTAAGATTTTTTGTCTTTAACTTTTGGCATTTAATTATAATGTTTTTTGGTGTGAATCTCTTTGGGTTCATATTATTTGGAACTCTCTGTGTTTCATGGACCTGGAAGTCTGTTTCCTTCCCCAGATTAGGGAAGTTTTCAGTCATAATTCCCTTAAATAATTTTTCTGCTACTTTCCCTCTCCTCCAGGGGCTCTTATAATATAAATATTAGTCTTCTTATTGTTGTCCCATAGGTCTCTTCAGCTATCTTTACTATGTAAAATTCATTTTTCCTTTCGCTATTCTGAATGGTGAAGACTACTGTCCTGTTTTTCAAGTCACTAGTCCATTCTTCTGTTTCATTTAATCTGGTCTCGATTCCCTCTCGTGTATTTTTGAGTGCAGTTATATTTTTCAGTGCTGAGATTTTCTTGTATTTTCTATCTTCTTGAAGTTCCTATTGTGTTCATTTATTCTTTTCCCAAGTTTGATGAGCAACTTTATGACCAATACTTTGAAATCTTCATTAGGTAGATTATTTATCTCTGTTTCATTAAGGTCTTTTTCTTAGGTTTTTCTTATTCTTGCATTTGGAACATATTCCTTTGCTTTTTCATTTTGCTTGATTCTCCATGTTCATTTGCCTCTCTGTATATGAGGTGAAGCACCTACCTTTCCCAGTCTTGAAGAAGTGGTTAGGTTATGATCCCTCTTGTTCAACCTTGCCCTAGCTCTTAGTCTTCTCTCAAATGTTTGTGATTGTTTAAATAGTCTGACCTATTCTTTTTTTTTAAATTTAATTCTAGTATAATTAACATACAGTGTTATATTAATTTCAGGTGTACAATACAGTGATTCAACAATTCTATACATTACTCAGTGCTCATCAAGGTAAATGTACTCTTAATCTTCTTTACCTATGTCACCCTTCCTCCTAACCATCTGCCCTCTGGTAATCATAAGTTTGTTCTCTATAATTAAGATTCTGGTTTTGGTTTTTTTGTTTCTCTCTCTCTTTTTTCTCCTTTTTTTGGTTTTGTTTCTTAAATTCCACATACAAGTGAAATCATATGGTATTTCTTTCTCTGACTGACTTATTTTGCTTTAATATTATACTTTCAACAACCACATTGTTGCAGATGGCAAGATTTTAGATTTTATTCTTTTTTATGGCTAAGTAATATATACACACACATGCACACACACACACACACACATACCACAACTTCTTTACCCATTCATTTGTGCTGCCTCCATATTTTTAGCTTTATTTATTCTTGATAGGTCCCAGTGGTAGCAGGTCTGCCAGGACTTGTCTGTGTTGCGAAGGGAGAGATCTCAGTCAGCACCTGGGTTCAGGCTGCCAGACAGATCCTCAGGCAGAAACTTCTAAAGTATCCCAATATATATAGTCCTATGGGGCTGCCATTGTAGACCCTGCTGACCTTCAGACTAAGTGATCCGGAGGCATCTCTTGGGTGAATGTTGCAAGAATTTGGGCTCCTCTGGGAAGCTGTAGCAAGCTACTAGATAGTATCTCCCTGCCTGTGTTCCCTGAGAGCCCCTATGTAGCCTTCATATGTTTGGCAAACTTGAAGCTTATCCCTCAAGCTGAAGCTCCAGGACAATTAAATGGGCCCTTTTCACTTGAAGACTGGAGGTGTATGTTAGCCTCCTATCTGTGTGGTGCTCTGGATATGGTATCCTTCCCAGAATTGTCTTTCTGATTGTTACAGTTCTCTGGAGCCAGGAACACAGGATCCTTTGGCCATCAGAGCCAGGTGATCAAGGGGCATTCCCTGTCTGCTCTGAGGTTATCCACTGGCTTCAGCTGCTGGAGAGTGTTGGGGTAGGAGGGGGTGTGACTGTGGTTTTTAGCAAGGCCAGGAAACAGTACCGGGGGCTGGGCAGGCCCATGCTTTAATGATGCTGGAGAAGAGCACTGGGAGTGGGGCATGCGTTTGGCTCTAGCGAGTTTGTGTCCATATGTGCCTGCCTGTGCTAGCAAAGTTGGGAGGGAAGGCACTCACTAGCACCTCTATTCCTGAGGAAAATCCCAACTAATTTCTGCCCCATCCAGTAGGTACTTTAAGACTAACAAATGAATCACCTTCACATAGAATCCCCTTATCTCTCAATCTGCTGCCTTTGTGCTGGTTCCCAGGATGATGGAGTCCACAGGCAAGCCTCTCAGAAGTGCTTCAAATCACCCCAGTTCCTGGATCTTCTGGATGTAAGATCTGTTGGTTTCCAAAGACAGATGTTTTGGGGGCTTTGTCTGTCTGGTACAGTTTCTAAGGGTTGGGGTGACTGATGTGGAGCAAAAAGCCTTCACTTCTCAGGGAGAGGCTCTGGGTCTATGAGATCCCTCCCTATTGTGGATTGCTGTACTGGAGTGGGGAAGGGGGGTTGGTAGGACCACATCTTTGCCTCTCCTGTCCGTCTCAGTGTGGCCCTTTTATCCCTTGCAGAGGCAACTGTTCAGCTAGTTTTTTGTTCTTTTTCAATGGGAATTATTCCATAGGTAGTTATAGGCTTGTGTCCATAGGAGGAGGTGAGGTCCTACACCACCACCTGGCACCACCCCCCCACGCCAAATATGTAATTTTAAAATTCCTTATAGCCACATTAAAAAAGTAAAAAGAAACAAATGAAATTAATTTTAATAATATATTATTTCTAACTCAATATGTTAATTATTGTGATTTTTAACACATAATCAGTATAAAAATTATTAATGAATATTTTACACTCTTTTCCATACTGGGTTTTCAAAATATGAGGTGTATTTTACCTTAAGGGAACATGTCAATTTTTTTAAAAGATTTTATTTGTTTATTTGACACAGAGAGAGAGAAAGAGTACAAGCAGGCAGAGGGGCGGAAGGAGATGGAGAGGCAGGTGCCCCGCTGAGCAGGGAGCCCGATATAGGGCTAGATCCCAGGACCCTGGGATCACAACCCAAGCAGAAGGCAGACGCTTTACTAACTGAGCCACCCAGGTGCACCTGGAACGTGTCAGTTTGTATTAGCCAGATTCCAAATGCTTAAGAGCTTCATGTGGCTAATGGCTACAGAATTGGGTCAGTAGCTCAGAGCTAGAGTCTCCTAAACCATATGGTTTCTCAAATGCTTCACATTGTGGGAGGAATTTGGAAGAGTGGCAATCAACACCTGGTGTCACCACTACCACCCTTGAAATGGAAGGAAGGTAAGGCAGGGCTGCCACCAGTACCTTTGGTAAATTTACACAGATTTGAAGTTCTTCTCCTGGGTAGACACAGCCTGCACCAGTGTGCTTGATTTGGCAAACAGAGTGCTTGCTAAAGTTTAGCCTCACCACCGCTAACAGGAATCCTTATGCAGTGAACAACTCGCACAGCTGCACATGGTGGCTCAGCTCTTTATCTTTCTTCAGTAAACTCTCCAATCATCTTCTGGCTCTTAGTAACGAAGACTCATCTGTAGAGATTCATCAAACTTTTGTAACCTGAGAAGTAATTCTTTCCCCTCTCTTAGTTTTTACATTCTTCTAAACATTTTTGATAGAAGCAAATGCTTCTAATTAAAAAACCAAAAACCAAAAACCTGTGTCTCTCAACGGGTTCCTTGACAAGGCAATAGATTCTCATTAACAGGACTTAGGAACCCCACAAATAAAACCTTGTCTCTTAGCTCTATCAGTTGAGTGACTATGTTTCCATATTGGCTAGAGGATCCTTTCACTCACCACAGAAACCCCAGAACCAGTCCATTGAGTTGAGCTTGTTTTAGAGATGGGCCAGATGGAAAGGGTCCACACTCCATCTGTTTATCATATAGATGTGGCCATTGTCCAAATCTTATAAAATCACCAAGAGAGAATAAAACCACAAGGCGGTGCATTTTGAGGGTGATCACAGCTCTTTGGACTATTTTAAAAGCACTGTCTCTTCCATGTATATGTGTGCGTGTGTGTGCATGTGCATGTGTGTGTGTGTGTGTTAAGGGACACCTTCCAAGTCTCTCTGGATACAGGCAGATCTGGGTTCGAACTTCTAGTCTGTTACTAATTAGTTGTATCAGGGCAGGTTAATTCATTTTGCTGCCCATCAGTATCTCCATCTATGTCATAGGGTTGGCATAAGAATGAAGAAGTCATAGAGGTCATTCATGCAGAGCACTTAGCACAGAGATCAGCATATACTAAGTGATTGGTAGATGACAGCTATTATTGGTAATAATAACTTATTATTTTAACGTTTATAATATTTTATTGTTTGTAAATCTTTGACTCAGTTCCAGCATTTCTCATTAGCCAATAGATTCCAAACATCCCTCAGATCTGAAACCTTGGGAAATAGTTCACAAATGTGCTTTCTGCAATGTATCCTTAAGAATAAATTCAAATATCCCAGCAGCAATTTTTTTTTCCACTTCAATTCAGCAAATACTCATGGAGTATTTATTTGGTTTCAGATCCTGGGCTGGGTTGGCTTGCAAAGATATGTGTACCAGGATCCCTCACTCAAGGTGCTTCCTAAGACACAAAAGCTTCCTACCTGCACAGTGACTTACAGAACACTTTGCCCCACTGGACTTTCAGTACTTAGACTCCCAGAGAGCAGAAATGGTGCCTGGTTTGTAGTGGTACCTCCAGCATCTAGCCTGGTGCCTGATGTATAGTGAGTACTCAGAAAGATATTTCTAAATGAATAAAAGCTGTAGATGAGGGGTACCTGGGTGGCTCAGTCGGTTAAGCATCTGCCTTCAGCTCAGGTCATGATCTTGGGGTCCTGGGATCGAATCCTGCATCGGGCTCCCTCTCAGTTGGCAGCCTGCTTCTCCCTCTCCCTATCTCTCTGCTCCTACCCCTGCTTGTGCTCTCTCTCTCTCTCAAATAAATAAATAAAAACTAATAAAATAAAATATAAAAGCAGTATATGATGAGCACCAACAAGAGATATGTGTATCAGTTCTAGATGTTTTTTCCCTGGGTTCTATTCTAGCTCATGTCCAACCATTCCCTTACCTTCACATAGCTCTATGTCCAACCATGTCAAGCTACCTGCATTTCACAATACATGATTACTCGGCTTTGCATGTGCTGTTCCCACTCTCTAGATGCCCTTTTTACTTTGCTTGATGAGCTCCTAACTATCCCTGGTATATGTCTCCCTAGTGGAACATTCTATGACCTCTAGGAGTTAACCATACTCTACTTGGTGTTCTTTGGTGTTTTGAATAAGGCCCCTGACATTTATGGGACCCAGGCAGGAGCATGAATGCAGGCCTGCATACCAAATGACCAAATGTTTAAGAGTTATAAGTCAAGCTAATCAATAAAATAAAATATGTTCTCTCTTCCTCCCTTGTCAAATATATCACCATAATAACAGAATAACAATTATGAGAAAATATTATTTTTAAAGACTGGAAGTTGGCAAAATATTGAAGATGACTGAATTAAATTTATCAATCATTATTAAACATTCTTTAATTTTAGGTTTAATTTATAAACATTGTTAAATTTATTTGGATGAGTTATAAGAAAGGTATACAGAATTCACCATTATTATATATTATTTTGTATAATTTTATATAGTTATTCTACAAAATAGATTTTTCTTGATGTCAGCAAAATCATTTATTATATTATAATAAAGATATTCATTTCATTTGGCAGTTATGATCTAAAAGATTAAACAGTAGAATGTATTTAGTGGATACAAAATTGAATATATGTCTTGTCTATTTAAACTAAAAGTTAAAATTTTTACATTTTACATTAAAAGTTAAAATTATTTTTGTTTTCAAGAGAGTTATTTCTTCCAAATATTTCCAAATGATTACAAAATCAGAAGGTAAAATACATATGAAAATTAATGCATATCAATAGTTAAAATAAAAATTATTAACATAAAATGATTCCATATCCTGAAAATGTTCATACAAATGTATTGGTACTGAGATACCCATGATGCATTGACTATGGATGAGGAAATGAAGCTGATGACTGTAAAGTTCAAGGCTTGTCTTTGCAGGGCTTTGTCTTCTTCTCCTAACTTTCATATATTTAAATTTATTATTTTGAAAAGTTAATTAAATCTTACTAAATATTTTTATAAAAGTAAAAGTACTTTTATAAAAAGCACCTGGGTGGCTCAGTGGGTTAAGCCTCTGCCTTCAGCTCAGGTTATGATCTCAGGGTCCTGGGATCGAGCCCCACATCGGGCTCTCTGCTCGGCAGGGAGCCTGCTTCCCCCTCTTTCTCTCTGCCTGCCTCTCTGCCTACTTGTGATCTCTCTCTCTCTCTCTCTCTCTGTCAAATAGATAAATAAAATCTTTAAAAAAAAAGTAAAAGTACTGAAAAATCTAGTGCTCAGTAGGCATCTAATTACCGGTATAAATAATCAGTAGTCTATCTCATGCATTAATGAGATCTAGATATAAATTTAAGAGTGATCTGAGTTTTTAAAATGTTGCAAATTGTTTTCTTCAGAAGCCATGTATGACAGTGTTGAAAAATGAGCAACTGAAGAATATCTCCCAGGCCACAAATTGGAATATCAAGAGAAGCAGGAAAACTGATCCTCAGGACTGCTGGGAAATGACACTCTTCATGCAAGAGGGAAGATGTGACAACTTCATTTGTCTCTCTCTGTTACCTGAGCACATGCACTGCTCAGGTCCTCTTCTCAGTGTCTCCCAGATGTAAGCTTTTGTTCCCTGAGCGCTTTCTGTAGAGTCCGGAGGACGGGAATGAAAATGGCGGCCTCCTAGTCTCCGGCCCGGAAGAGCGGAGATTCCGGGCTCCACTCCTCAGAGAAAAGCCCCGGCTACTCCCATCTCCCTCGCCTCTGGCTGCGCTCTGAGCTCACCCAGCCTGCGACCGGTTCAAGGTAACCCCGAGCTGAGAGCTCACTCCTCGGCTCTGTCTCTGTAGCCGGCTTCCCGCTCCGATACCTGCGAGCTCTGCGACACTCAGACACCCTTCTGTGACCCTGCGGGACCTGGGGCCATGCTGACCCCGCGTGGGCTTCACCCCGGTTTAGCCTCTGGAGCGATGTCCCTCCGTGGAGCAGACTTTTAAAAGTCCCGATTTAGTGCTCCACTGATCTGCCACTTGCCGGGAGCCGGCCCCTCCCCCGCGGTCTATCCTCCCGTCGCTTTCGATTCACTTCTCCGCCAGTCCTACCTTTCAGAAAGTGGTCGATTTCCTGTTTCCAGAATTGCTGTTCTTCCTCTCTTCGATCTCCCGTTGGATTTGTAGGTGTTCGCAATGTTTTGATAAGCTATCTAGCTGATCTCCTGCTCCCTGATGTCGTCTCAGCTGCTACTTCTCCGCCATCTTGCTCCTCCTCTAGGATGTTAGTCTTGAGAGTGATGTTTAGGATTACCGAACACGTGCAGGCACTGAGTGCCAGATCCTAAGTCACAGAGCCCATAAGCTCTTTAATAAAAAGCGTGTGGATGTGTGAATGTGTGTTGTGACATGCTCCATTATTTTTTTTAAAGACATATTTATTTGAGAGAGAGAGTGAGAGAGTGCCTGAGTAGGGGAAGAGGCAGAGGAGGGGAGAGAGGGAGAGAATCTCAAGCAAACTCCCCACTGAGCACAGAGCCCAAATGTGGGGCTTGATCTCACAGTCCTGAGATCACCACCTGAGCTGAAACCAACAGCCAGACGCTCAACAGACTGAGCCACCCAGGCACCTGGAGCTGCCATTGTTTTTTTTACATATCGTTACTTAGATGGAACCCTTAGTTCCTCTAGCATGAAGCCTTGAAATCAGCCTGGACCTCTTTCTTTCTTCCTTCCCTTCATTCATTTGTTCCTTCCTTCCCTCCCTCCCTCCTTCCTTCCTTTCTCTCACTCTTCCTTTCTTTCCTTTCTCCCTCCTTCCCTCCTTTCTCCCTTTCTTTCTTTCTTTCTTTCTTTCTTTCTTTCTTTCTTTCTTTCTTTCTTTCTTTCTTTCTCTCTCTCTCTCTCTATCACATCCTCTATGAAATCCATCTCCTAATCCTGTTGGCATGACCTTTGAAGCTCATTCTTGAATCTGACCATGTATCCAGGTTCCACCACCACCGCTGCAGCCCAAGCCACTGTTACCTTTCATCTCCTCTTGGTGCCCTGCGCCTCCTGACTCTTCTGTTTCCTTTCTTGCCCTCCCCTGATGCCTCCTAAAGTCCATAACAGCAGGTAGTCATCCTTCTAGAATGTAAGAAACATCATGTCAATCTTGTGCTCAAATTACTTCAATACTCTCCTGTCCTGTTTAGAATAAACTCTCCGTTTCCACAGTGTACAAGGCTGTTCCTAATTTATATCCTGTCTCCCTCTTTTTCTTCATCTCTTACGATTTCCTCCTGGCTTTCTGTACTCCAGCCACATGGGCCTTATACTGTCTGTCAGATACGCTCAGCACCAGCCACCCTCAGAGCCTTCCCTTTGTCATTCCCCATATCTGGAAGTCTCCTACACCTCATGCCCTGCTGGCTTTTTTAAAAAGGCAAACCTTGTCCTCCTCTGTCCCTTTACTCAGCTATGCTTTTATTTAGAAGATTTATTGATAGAATTTTACATATCTATTTTTTTTAATGCTCCGTGTCTGTCATCCAGGCTTGTCATTTCAGACTTTGTCTACGTATTTCAAAGAACTGACTTACTCTCCTGGATCTGGAGATGGACATTTTACTCAGGTTTGGACATGTCTGGCCACAGTGATTGTTCTGGGGTTGGACCCGTGAAGGAAGGAAGTATCTGCCTAGTACTGTTACTGAAACATTTTGCAAATAGAAGTTCTGACTCTGTTGGAGTTGCTAAATTGGAGCCATGAGTGGCCATTCCACCAATCAATGGGAGACACCATTTAAGAAATAAAGACAACATGGAGAAAAATAGCACTGGAAGAAGAAAAGAGAGATTCTTGAATACAGAATTTTGTACAGAATTTACAGAATTCTTGAATACAGAACACTCGGATTTTCAGTTCAATGATCCCGTGAATTCATTATTTTCACTTGGGCCAATTTGATTTTCAGCAACCAAAAGATTCTGATAAATATTTTTATACTGTATTAGTTCTGTATTTGTCTCCACATTCTACATGGATGTACAGACAAGTGAGATTTTACTGAAGGTTTGGTGCCTTTAAAGAGAATTACCAAATGGGGGATTATAGTAATAACATGACACAATATATTAATGTTTTTATTATTATGTTAATAATATAACACAATAATTATATAATAAAAGGATAAATATCTACAACGATATATTTTGACATTTCCCATAGTCTAAGAGAAGCTCATCCAAAAAGTTGAACAATTCACAGGGTGTTCCCTTATGGATATTCCATACCCCTGTCCTCACATGGGTGCCTCTCTAAAAAACGTGCCTCTTCTTCCTAAACTCTCATGGGGGAAACTCCACCCAGCTTTTGGGAAATCCTAAGGATGAAGACAACATGAAGAAGAATGGTGGCTCCAGCAGGCCAATCTGAGGTAGCCTCTGGCATACCAAGTGCCTCGTTGCCCAAGGTGAGTATGCATATTCTAAATCCTGACTGGTGGGGCACCTGGGTGGCTCAGTGGGTTAAAGCCTCTGCCTTCGGCTCAGGTCATGATCCCGGGGTTCTGGGATCAAGCCCCACATCGGGCTCTCTGCTCAGCGGGGAGCCTGCTTCCTCCTCTCTCTCTGCCTGCTTCTCTGCCTACTTGTGGTCTTGTCTGTCAAATAAATAAATAAAATCTTAAAAAAAAAAAAATCCTGACTGTTTTTTTTCAGGTCTTCCTACTAGGGTGAGTTGCAGACATCCTGTCCAACAAGTGGTTCCCCTTGTCCAGCAATCAATTTTAGGATCACACACATTTAAGCACGAATGATTCTCAAAGACAGTGTCAGCTAAGCCTAGGTTTCCTAAACATACTCCTGAAGTCTTAAAGAGTGCCATTAGTTCTTTTCTTTGATCCTACCCCTAACTTAGGCATGACTAAATATGATAGGATCTAAGTGGTGTGCCATAATATAGTTGCTGATTGAATTTAGAGCCCAGGGATCATCTTCCTTCTCAGTGATTTGGACGAGGGAAGTTGAGATTGGAAGTTGTCTACAGGGGTGAGAGTTTCATTCTTTTACTTACCATATCTTTCTCCCCTACCAGATCTGGAGCTCCTTGAAAAATCTTAGTTCTCAACCAAAGTAGTCAATAAATAGATGTTGATTTAACAAATGAAGACTGGCATTGTTATATTTATGGGTTCATCACTCAAGAGTTTGGTAATTGACTTGATTTATATACATTACCAAATAGAAATGGATTTGGAGTCTTTATTTTGGGGCAAGCTCTTTGTCCAGAACTTGCTGATTAAGATAAAAATTCGGAGATGAGAAATTAAATTAGTTCTTAAGGATCCATTAAAAGAGAATTGGTTCCCACAGTGGCCAGAAGAGGGCAGGATCCCTGTGAGAATGTGAAGGAGAGACATTCTTTGGATTGCAGAGAAGTTTCAGAACATAGGGAACTGCCTAGAGAAGGTAGGAGTTGGAGGTCAAGATAGTCTGAAGTGGGTAGGGTAAGAGATCTTTAAAATTCTCTTTACTTTATTCAAACTCATCATTAATTTATTAATTTATTCCTTCATCAAACTTTACTGAGTACCTACTATGTGTTAGGCACTGCGCATGGGACTAATGATATACAGATGAACATTAGGAGCTTACAGGGAGCTTACAGACTAGCAAGGTTACAGAAATTAACAAATAAGTACATGTCTAATTAGAGATTTGGGTAAGAACGATGGAAGAAAGTAACAGGACGTGAAGAGAACCACTTTAAGTTGGGGGAGATGTCTCTGATAAGGTGGAACCTGAAGGATGAAGGGTCATGTGAAAAGTTAGGAGAAACATGTTCTAGGCAGAAGGAACAGTCTTTGTGAGGACCTCAAGGTCAGAAGGAGGTTGGAATGTTCAAGGAATTATAAGAAGGTTGATGTAGCCTCAGCTTTCTAGAAGCAGTGAGGGAGTATTTGGTATGAGTAGATTTGGAGGAATGGAGGAGAACCATGCAGGGTTTTTAAGCCATGTTCAAGGACATATTCAAGGACATGTTCAAGGGGACACCACTAAAGGGTTTTAAGCAGAGGAGTGATACCATCTTGTTCATGTTTTGAAAGATCACTCTGGCTGCAGTGTGGAGATTGAGAGACTTGATGAGACTTGGTGACTGGAGGTTGAGGAAAGGTGTCATGTTTTTTGGCTAGTTTCTGTCATGAGCAATTGGGGAAGTCTAGGGAAAGGCGGGCTGGCAATGTGAGCAGGGAGGGTGGGGAGTAGAAAATCAAGAGTTCAGTGTCAGACACATTAAGTTTGTGACATCCAAATGTAAATATTTTGGAGTGGGGCTCTAGAAGGAGGGTCAGTGAGAGATACAAACCAGTTAATCATCCACGTATACAAATAGCATCTGAAGCCACGAGTGTGGATGACAATACAGGAGCAAGGAAGAAAGAGGGGTGACATGTCCCAGGACTAAATCCCAGGAGCTGTAGCAAAGGCGGGAGTCACAGTCATTTAATATTGAGGCTGTTGTGGGTTGACGGAAAGAAAGACTTTCAGAAATTAATCTAGCCAATGGCCATGCAGTCTTTCCTCTTGGAAGGTACACTTAGGTATCATTTTCTTATTGGCACTATAACAAAATTGCCATAAACTCAGTGGCTTAAAACAGGACAAACTTATTTTCTTCAGTTTCTGGAGGTCAGAAGTCCAAAACAAAATGGGTCCCACTGGGCTAACATCAAGGCATTGACAAGGCCTCATTTCTTCATTTCTCCTAAAAACTTAGGGGAGAACCTGCACTTTTCTGGCTTCTAGAGGCTGCCTACATTCCTTGGCTTGTGCTCTGTTTCTGTCTTCAAAGCCAGCAACTGACGGGTCAAGTCTTTCTTAAGATTTTATTTATTTATTTGTCAGAGAGAGAGCGCGAGCGAGCACAGGCAGAGGCAGAGGGAGAAGCAGTCTCCCTGCCGAGCAAGGAGCCCGATGTGGGACTCGATCCCAGGACGCTGGGATCATAACCTGAGCCGAAGGCAGCCGCTTAACCAACTGAGCCACACAGGCATGCCGGGTCAAGTCTTTCTCATGCTGCATTACTCTGACACTGAGTCTCCTCTCTCCGTCTTTTCTTTTTAAAGACTCCGCATGATTACATTGGGCCCACCTGTATAATTGAGAATACTCTTCCCGTCTCCAGAGCTACTGAGTAGCAACCTTAATTCCATCTGCAACATTAATTCTCCCTCACCGTGGAATAGAACACAGTCACAAATTTAGTAGCTTAGGATGTGAACATCTTTCAGAGGGGAGGTCATTATTCCGTCTACTGAACCTTATGAATCTTGCTTATTCCCCTTTGGAAAAGTGTAAAAGAGTGCACAGCACACCTCAAGTCCTAGGAAGAAGTCCTCTCTGATGGCCCAAAAGGATGGCACTTGACAAAAAGAGTGAGACTTACTTATGTGTCTGTTTGTGCGCTCACACCCAGTTGGACAAGGAAGATAAGCCACTAGCAAAAGTTATTCCCTTGTCAACTAGAAGAGATGTTTATCTGAACAGGGATCCTGAGGTCATTATCATAGCTAATGTCTCTGTGTTGGTCCATTTGTCTGCTATAGAACAATACAATAGACTGACCTCAGGCCGCTATCTTTTCCGTCCCTTCATCTTGCTTTTCTCAGAGCTGTTTTCTATTTAGCAGCAGAATGTCCAAGTTAGACTATGATGTATACATACAGAGAATCATATACATGGTGTATACATGTGGATATTGTCTGTACATTATTTATATCTATATATATAGATAGATAGATATATGAAAGCCAAATATCTATGAACTCGCTGAAGTTTCAGACCAATACAGACATAAAAAAGACAAAGAGGGCAGAGTGAATAAAATCAACATTCTTATTACTTGGTGGATGAAAATTTTACTTGGAGCAAATAGGTGTTTATTTATTTACCTGATGATCCCATTTCTCTTTATTGGGGTAAAATATACCTGATGACGTCTCGTGTTAAAAAAAAAGATGAGACCTTATTATGACTTATTATGAATGACTTAATGTATATTCTTGAAGTAAATGCTTATTCATTTCAATACTCTTTTTTTTTTTTTTAAAGATTTTATTATTTATTTGACAGAGAGAGACACAGTGAGAGAGGGAACACAAGCAGGGGGAGTGGGACAGGGAGAAGCAGGCTTCCCGCCGAGCAGAGAGCCCGATGCGGAGCTCGATCCCAGCACCCCAGGATCATGACCTGAGCCGAAGGCAGACGCTTAATGACTGAGCCACCCAGGCACCCCTCAATACTCTTTTAAAGAAATATTTGAGGCATAAATTTATATCTAAGAATCATTTTAACTCTACCCCATAATTCTGATAGGTGGTACTTTCTGTGTTGTCGATGATACCTCATTTGGTGATGATATGTATAAAGTAATGTAATCTCAGGTCAGCTGGATGGCTCAGATGTTAAGCGTCTGCCTTCGGCTCAGGTCATGATCCCAGCATTCTGGGATTGAGCCCCGCATCGGGCTCCCTGCTTGGCGGGAAGCCTACCTCTTCCTCTCCCACTCCCCCTGCCTGTGTTTCCTCTCTCACTGTCTCTCTATGTTAAATAAATACATAAAATCTTTTAAAACAAAACAAAAAGGTAATGTAATCTCTATGACATCCAATTTTTGAAAAATTTCGAGCTATCCTTGGCAGCCTAGTCTGTCAATTGCGATAATGTTTTCTATGTGCTTGAATTGGATGTGTATCTTCAGTTTGGAGAGGAAGAGTTCCACAGAGCTGTAATTAGCATACTGAAACCATGATGCACGGCCTGCAACAAAAATGCAATTTTAAATTTACTCAGCAGGAGTAAACTTCCTTTGTCACTGGATGTAAGTTCTGGAAAATGTGATGTCTTTTTGGTGAACTCCCAAATAATAGTCCTGTTCTCACTTTGAGCCCCAAGTCCCCGTTTCTGGGCAGGATCCTGCAGAAGATGTCCACCAATGCCTCAATCTTCAGATAAAATTGTTCAGATAAGATTGTTCTTCCTTCCATGCTAAGGTCTGTGGCTGGCTGCGCCCTGCCTTGGTGGGTACTGCTGGCTTCTGGGTCCTCATTTCCTCTCTCTCCTTGCATCAGCTTCTCCTTCACCTGCTTGCTGTTCCTTCTTTGCACCAGCACGCATCTGCCTAGGTCAGAACTGGGAATTACCCTGGACTCCTCGTCCTACGTCCACCCGTATTTCTAACAAACATCAAGACTCATCAACTCTACTTCCCAACTCTCTCTCACCTTGGTCCACTTCTGTCAGTCTCCACTGCCCCTGCCTCTGTTCAGGCCACTGTTATCTCTTGCTTGCATCACTGCAGTCGTCTGCGGATAGGCCCTTATCTGTTTTAACCCCTACTAACTTCTTTCCACTGGAGTCAGTGATTTTCCTGAAATATAAGTCTGATGACATCATTCCTGTTCAACTCATTCGGTGCTTCGCCATAGATCCTAGAACAACTTCAAAAACTTCAAACCTCCTAACTTTGCTTACATGACCCTTCAGGATCTAAACCTATTTTTTTTTTTTTTTTGAAATTTCTCTCTAGCGTCTTCTGTGATCATTTCTCTCTTCCTAAAATGAATCTGCAGTCTGGCCATTCTTATAGGATTTAAAAGAGGCTAGGCCCTGTCACCTTGAAACATAATGTGTAGAGCTTTATGTCTTTGAGACTGATGATATTTCTTGAGTTTACATATCTTAACTCCCAGAGAGTGGAATGATGGAAAAAAGATTATACTCATGTACACACACACACACACACACGTATATAAATACCTATATACATATATGTGTATTTGGATACACACATATTTACATACTTACATGTATGTATAATAAATGTTTGAGATAAATATACGGAAAAAAAGTACATAAATGTGTATATAAATGATGGGAAGTACAACAATCAATGATGCTTTTAAAAATTATACATAGATGGGGGCGTCTGGATGGCTCAGTGGATTAAGGCTCTGCCTTCGGCTCAGGTCATGATCTCAGGGCCCTGGGATTGAGCCCCACCATCAGGCTCTCTGCTCAGAGGGAGTCTGCTTCCCCCTCTCTCTCTCTTCCTGCCTCTCTGCTTACTTGTGATGTCTCTCTCTGTCAAATAAATAAAATCTTTTTAAAAATTGTATGTAGTTGTCTGATTACAGATGGTAGATTAACCAACACATTAACTTCCTCTTCATCTCTAGGCCCCATTAGAATCTTAGTAAAGCCATAAAAAAGTATGGATCCCCGAGGATAAAAAGAATGGAATTGGGGCCAATGGCAGATAAAAGATTTCTACACAGTCCTGGAATACAGATTTAGCAAATTTAGCAAAGAAGGGGAGGCTGCCTTTTTGACTCCACACAGAGGGAGACAGGGACAAAGGAAATCAGATTTTCCCAGAGGACTCCTAGAAGGACTAAGCGTTCGGAATGCCAGGCAGAGTAGCGGTTGATATTTAGACATGGCTGACACAGGGAGAGAATATGAGTCAGCTGACTGCCATCCATTTCTTTGGACATAAGATATCAATAGCCTTGTTTTCATACTGAGCCGAGAAGTCAGAGGTGACTTCCCAGGAGACGCGAAGAATCTCGGAGAAAAATAACAACCTTCACATACCTGGTGTAGGAAGAGTTAAAAAGATAAAATCAAGAAAATCCCCCAGAAAACACGACAAAATGATAAAGACAGAAGAATATATAAGGACAATCCTAGCAGTGTAAAGGATTAGACCAGCAGGATCAACAGCTGACCGGCAGGGTGTCCGAAAAGACAGAAGAGAGAAAATGAAGGTGAAGAAAGTATCAAAGGAAAAGAAAAGGAGATCTCCCAAGGTTAAAGTCTGTTCAAATAATCAGCTTCTCAGTGAGACAGACATTCCCTGGTCAACCTCTTTAAACTGCAGCCCCTCTGCTCGGTGCTGTGTTCTTCCTCCCTATTCAGTTCTTCTCCCTTGAACTTGTAACCACCTGACCTACTACATATTGTACTTGTTTATCTAAACTCTCTCTCCCCACTGGAATGTCAGACCCCTCAGACAAGGAGCTCTGCCACCTTTATTCACGGTAGCATCCTCAGTGCCTGGCTGGTGCTTGGCACAGTAGGTCTTCCCTAAATTATTTGTTGAGTGAATATGTAAGTCAACGATGCCTGAGATCTAGAGTCTCCTCTGCCGTGGAGAGAAGTCAATGGGTAATGCCTCAACTTGGTTCATCAATAAAAATATGTAAAGCTCATAGTTTAGAAATACGAGGCAACCACCTGCAGGCACAGCTAATGGAGTTAAAGGCCCTGAACCGCACCTCAGGACTGGGATGGACGAGCAGGAATGAGAACAGGCACTCACTGTTGGTGTTCATAAGTTTTTTGTGAACCATTTGCTTTTTCACCATGAGCCTGAATGGTTTGTTTTATTAAAAAAAAAAAAAAAAAGAATGTATGCCTTAAAAAGCATTTTTAAAAATTTATTTAATGTAAATATGTCATATCAATGATAAAAATAGCTAAAATTTATTGAGCACTTATTACATGCCAGGCATTGTGTTAGGCTTTACAATGGATTATTGGAGAATGTATTATATATCTGTTGTCATTTTGCATGGATTGAAAACATCTGGATTTCACCTAAAAATAGGAAAAAACCCTACCCTCAGACCAAAAATATAAATATTTAGTAACTTGAACTCAGCTGAATAAATTCTGCTTATCAGTCCTCATAACAAAGATATAAATTTGATATGCCTCCTCACATCCTTAAAATGCAAGAAAAAAACATCCCACAAGTATTTTTTAAATCAAGCTTTTATTCCATAGGAAATCCTTGTAGACCCGCAAACACGCCTGCCCACGGGATTTGTTGCAACCGGAACTGTAGAAAGTAAAGGGAAAATTGTGTGGAAGCTCTTCTGGAAACCTCTGTCGTTGTCATCTGCTTACTTTCCTGCCACTCTTGTCTCCACTCCACATTTCTCTGGAAGTCTGTTCATCTGGATGCTAAGTGACCTATGTTGCAGGAAATTTATGAGATTTCCAGAACATGAAATGACTTCTGACAAAGTCGACTCTGGGCCTCAGCTGATCCGCTTCCTCCGGGCTGGGCCCGGGGTTTTCAGCTGCGCTGTGATGCATTGGTCCTTGAGGAACACGTGGAGCCATTCACCACTGCAAATCATTCCTCAATCATTCCAGAGGTGAAATTTAACATTGCTAGTTGTCAGAAACATTTTTAGCACGATTCTTTTATTTAGATGTTTCTGGTGTTTAGACTGTGCTGTGTGGATCTGCTGGGAGCTCCCTCTCCTTCCCTTTTCCCTTTTGCTTGGCTCAACTTCTTCCCAACTTTCGGGCTGCAGCTTAGACGTGTCCTCCCCCCGCAGGAGGCTCTTTCGGCGATGACACAACCTCAGTGGGACTCCCATACCTCCCCATGCTTCCGGAGCATCCCTCTGACATTTCGTGTCATATACTGCATTGTCACTATCATTTATTTTTGGTCTCTGCTGGATCCGTGGCTCCCTGCCTGCAGACGCTGGACTATTGTGTCTTGCTTGCTCCGGACATGGCAGAGTGCCCTGGTATTAAGTTGGAGTTCAGTAAGCATTCATGGGATGAATGAATGGTCCATGGAACGAACGAACGAACGAATGAAAGCATCTGTCCCTGTGTACAGCTCCTCTGTAGTCTGCGTGGACGGAGCGTGCGTCAAAACTCACACGCAATACAACTGCACAGCTGAGCTGAAAGTTGCTAAGTCAAAGGCTAATGAGTTAAAAACATTGGCTTCAATCCCAAAGCTAAAGGAAAGTGAGATAGAAGGCTGTGCATTTTTCCTGTGTTTGGTAGGAAATGAATATTTCTCAACTCTTTTTCTCCAGCACTTTCCTAACTCAATTGAGAATGCACCACATAATTGTACAGTTCCGTGAAAGAAGAAAGTAAAATATTTGCGAAACGGTTTGCTTTTCATGCTATCACCTAGCCTCTTCTTTACGGCTGGACAAATAGGTGAGGGAAAGTAGTTACTTCTTCAGAGCCTTTGAAAAATCGTTAGCGAAGGCCATGTGGAAGACTTATTCGCCTCTGGGTCATGAGTTCTGGGTTATGTGAAGTGAAATGTTTTCAGTGCAGCCCCTCCCCCACCTGCCCCCAACCCCTCGCTGGGGTCATGAGATGCCCTGGAAGCATCAGGCTTACTTCCTCCTTCTCTATGGCTCTTCATCGGGCCAGAGCTGAATACCCTCACAAATGATAAGAAAATGTTGAAAGAGAACTTTAAAGGTTTTAAAATTCGAATCTAAGGGGTGCCTGGGTGGCTCAGTGGGTTAAAGCCTCTGCCTTTGGCTCAGGTCGTGGTCTCGGGGTCCTGGGATCGATCCCCGCGTCGGGCTCTCTGCTCAGCGGGGAGCCTGTTTCCTCCTCTCGCTCTGCCTGCCTTTCCGTCTACTTGTGATCTCTTTCTGTCAAATAAACAAAAAAAATCTAAAAAAAATAATAATAAAATAAAATTCGAATCTAAGGTTCGCGGGAAGATGATTGTTTCAAGGGCTGTGGTCATTCTGTGATCACTGCGAAGTTGGGCAAGATTTTATTTTTTGGTGCAAGTTAGGGGAGAGGCTAAGCAATGACAAATCAAAGGAAAACATTTTTTGGGGGAACTGCTTCTGGACTTGCAAAGGAGCAGTAAGAAGAAAGAATTATTCTACTTGGCTTATGTGATGGTTTATGTGTCTTATGTGCGATGCTTATGTGCGATGCTGGATTGTCAGTTTATGTGACTCTAAAAGACAATAGATAAGTCAGGATGCTATTGACAATAATCATAGGAAAATTGTCATTGATAGGGAAGACTAGATTCTGCCTCAGTGCTTATTTTTATATGGCAATTGTTCCTTCTGTCAGAAAAGTATTTCTTTTAAACAAAATGGATCTTTGATTCAAATGATGTTCCAGAGATACACAGAGTTAAAAGTTGAGAAAGAGTTGGTCACAAATCTTTGTGTGTGTATTTTAAGATTTTTATTTATTTATTTGTCAGAGAGAACAATCAGGGGGAACAGGAGGAAGAGGGAGAAGCAGGTTTCCTGCTGAGCAAGGAACCCAATGTGGGGCTGGACCCCAGAACCCTGGGATCATGACCTGAGCCAAAGGCAGAGGCTTAACTGACGGAGCCACCTAGGCGTCCCATTGGTCACAAATCTTTATCATGTCATCCATTATGACCACAACAGCCACACTATCTTTCACTTATCCAAGTGTGATAATAGGTTACGTTTCATTCACTTTTTTAAAAAGTTTATTTATTTATTTTTTATTTAGTAATCGCTACACCCAATGTGGGGCTTGAACTCACAACCCGAAGATCAAGAGTCATATGCTCTTCTAACCAAATCCACCAGGCGCCCCTCATTCATTTACTTTACTAACTCTACTTTACATACTAGTCTCTGGCTCGAATTATAATTGTTATTATAATAATGGTTATTATTGCTTAATTATGACTAATTGTATTTTTATATTATTTTAAAATTAAGAAATCCCCCAGAATTGTTAACATAAAGTGATCTATATACAGGTATACATCATCTCCAGCAGCTGTGAAGTAGATAGTTTCTCTCATGAAACTACTACTGACTCTGAGGTGACTATTTTGCTATTTGTTGGCTTCAAACTCCAGTAGGTTCTATTATGAGTCCAGGAAGTTGCTTGTGTCTCTAACCTGGAACTATAATAGGAAGTTGTGCACACGTGAGATGTGGGACAGGCAGGAAGCCTTCTCCCCATCTAGCACTAGCTTCCTGTAAAGGCCCTTCTTCCGGATTCACTCCCCTTTGAGCTCGTTCCCTTGTGTTAAGCTTTGTGGACATCTGAGTATCACAGAATCTTAGACTTTTAAACCTAGAAGGAATATTAAAGATGGATATCAAAGCACTCTCTTCAGTCTGTAGATAAGGAAACGGAAACTCAGAGCTTTGTCCATGGTCTCACTCTGAGAGCTATACAACCAAGACTAGAAGGAAGGCCTTCTGAAGGGCCTTTCACTATGTTCATTCATCTACTCATTCTCTAACTCATAGCATAATCAGGATTCTTCTAGGTGCAAGTGAGAAAAACCCAACTCTGACATACTTCAAGAAAAGAAGAAACTTTATGAGCCTTCAAGCGCAATAGAATCCAGTGGGTCAAACTGTCTTCAAAGCATAGTCTGTCTCCCAATCTTGTCACCACTTTTGTCCGGCTGGCTTCATGGATGGATGGCAACGTGCCTCCCCTCTTACCACCCTTCCCTTAGAAGTTAGAGGCGTGCAACCTGCTACCTTTAGTTCTGCAAGAGTGAGAAAGGCTCACTTTCCTAGTTGGTCCCAAAAAAAGGCCGATACTAAGTCTCATGGGTTTACGATGGGTAATGCGCCTGTCCCTGAACCAAAAGGAAGGGCAGGTGCACTGTTGGCAAAGGAAAATAAAATTGATGCTGAGTAGTTTGATGCGACCACGATTTGCTTCATCTACCTTCTATGTCTGAGAACTTGTGCTGGGTGTCCGTGTAGTATCTGTTGTTAATCCATTTTTTAAAAAAATTAGTTGATTCTTCAAAATGAGCGTGAGGGCAGAAGGTTGGATCAACAGAAATGCAGCAGAGGAAAGAGTTTGTTGGATGTGTTGAGGGGGTGATGGGGAGGCAACAGGGAGAGACTTGGGGTGCAGAGCCCTGCCTAAGGGAGGAAAAGTGAGGCCTGAATGAAGGTCAGTAGGTGCCAGAGGACTGGAGAGATCTGGAAAAAGACCATGTGATGAGCCAGCAGGGAGAATCCATCTGCACAGCCCCCGGGGTGACCGAGCATGGTTCATTCATTCAAGTACTTTCCGGAGGGGCGACTGTGGCCAGCTACTATGCCAGGTGGTAGGGACACAGAGGTGGCAAGGCAATCCTCACGTTGTACCAGCAGCGCATTACGCAAAGATCAATGCAGTGATTGCCAGAAGGGAGAAGTCTAGAATGTTCCAAGAGAATATACACTGAAGGAGCTGGCTGCATGGAGTTGAGAGAGCAGGCAGTGAGGCAGGCAGAGAAAATAGCCTGGAGAAACATTTAAAGTGAGCCTGGAAGGACGAGGAGGAGGTTTGCTAAGGTGTGAGAGGGGCCAGGACAAGGGAAAGCACTCCAGGCAGAGGATATCCAGAGCCCCTGAGAAAGTGCTCAAGGTTACAGAGAAGAGACTGGTGCATTCTGAGCTCTCCTAGGAAGGTTGGCCAGTGGCGGGACACAGAATGGGGGAGGTTGGTAAGAGCTCAGGCTGGAGAAGGAAGCAGGAGCCAGACTGGGCTACAATTTGGGTCTAGGAGAGATTTTGAATTTTACTGACAGCCTTAGATTTGTGTTTTCAGAAAGCCTTCACTTGCTGTGGGTAGAGAAAGAATGAAGTGGGGCGCGACTACACAGCTAGAGCGCCCAAGATTGGTGGTGGCTTGGCTTGCAGTAGTGACAATGGAAATGAAGAGAGAACAGCCACATTTGAGAGGTATTTGGAAATCTTGGTTTTGCAAAAATGACTTCTGCAGTCATTGGACAGGCAGGGCAAAATAACTGTGGATTTGTGAAAGTTTCACATTTTCATTAGCTGGTCAAATTGTGGCTTTTATTTTCCATGACAGTATTAAATCAGCTGGGGATTAGGCTGAACATAATTGTTTTATGGCTAAATGTATCCCATTGTAATAAATAATGGCCATATATCAACCTGCCGCGTGCCTGATTTAAGAGTACAAGACCACAGGGAACTTGGTTGAGCCTACAGATCTGGTGACTAAACTAAAGATAAAGGAATGGGACTTTAAACTCTGGTGGCCCTGAAGAATGTTCTGGGGTCTACAGCCAGCTCGCTTGCAGCAGTTTAGATAATCCCTTAAATCTGTTGGAGCTCACATGCTCCTGATGCATATTCTTGGATTGATAAATGGGACAAGTGGTCGGGTTGAGATAGACAGTTCAGTGGCGGGACGAAGGAACTCTGGTGGATGGGTGTGAAGATTCGGAGAGCGAACATGCTGCCATTGTGGTGATCCCCTGGAAAGCTGACTTTGCTATATCAGGAGCTGGGAGCTATGCACCAGGAGGAGGGAGACCACCGAGAAGATCATTACCCCCAACACTGTGATACTTTCAACCGAGGCCAAAGACAAGAGCCGGGAGTGACCAGGGCTGATGGCTGGACTGAAATGGCAGAAAGTGAGCATCCCCTTAAGCAAACAAAGCTGTGGGACATCAGGGATCCCTGAGAGTGGTGCTGTAATGGGGGCAATTTGTATTTGGCTGATTTTTTAGGGGTGATTCCTTAGTAAGCAAATCAAGTGAGATCAAATTTAGTGCAAGCCACAGTGGGGAGAAAGGAGTCTGTGTGTGTGTGTGTATATATATATATATATATATATATATGATTTCTATGCATGAAATGTACAACCAAAATGGGGTTTGAAAACCCTGACACCTTTTTGCCCACGGTGTCTAGATAGCCCTTGTGTGCCAAAGATCAACTAATGATGGAAACCAGGGGAAAAATGTTCGCTTTTAGCCCACCCTGCAGCCAGAAGCAGGATAAAGGAAATAATAGCTAACACTATGGGGCATCTTCTACATGCCAAGTGCTTTTAGTCATTTCAAATGTACTGACTTAGTTAATCCTCTTAACAGCCTTCTTAGACAGAGGTTATTATTTCTACTGAAAAATGAACAGACGGATCCCAGGACCGTTATGTGGTTTGCACAAGGTCCCCTGCTAGTTAGCGGCAGAGCCAGGATTCGCACCTAGGCAGTCTAGTTCCAGAGTCCCACCTGTCGCCTCTCCGGTGCTGAGATGCCTTGTCTGATGTCTGTGGGCATCAGTCATCACATGCTTCTTCTTCTTTTTTTTTTTTTTTAAAGATTTTATTTATTTATTTGAGAGAAAGGCAGTGAGAGAGCATGAGCGAGGAGAAGGTCAGAGGGAGAAGCAGACTCCCCGTGGAGCTGGGAGCCCGATGCGGGACTCGATCCTGGGTCTCCGGGATCATGACCTGAGCCGAAGGCAGTCGTCCAACCAACTGAGCCACCCAGGCGTCCCCATCACATGCTTTTGAAAGGTGATAGAATTACCTGAATTTCAATATTAACTGAAGTTAACTGCCCATCTTGAAGTGCTGTGGCTTACATGGCTTTTGAGGTTCCTCGGAGACCTGGCAGAAGTGCCCGGCAAAAGCGAACACCAATCAGTAATATGGTTTGAGAGGACCCTGGGGGTTCTGAGACCTCAAGGATTTCGGGGAAACTTGTGGCCGTGCTTTATAGGGCTCATCCTTCCTCCCATCTCTCTAGGACAGGAGAGGGCGGGGCTGGATCTGTGGCTACCATTCCTCTGTCCCCCCGCCACCCCACCCCAGTGAGTTTCTTCCAAACTAGGCACCCCACCATCTAGGTCCTGGTGAAGGAGCATTTTCAAATGTTGTTATCCCCCATTTCCGAGAGTGTATGCTTCAATTAGGATTAGGGTAGCCACAAAATAGGTGAAATCCAAAAGTGAGAAAATAAGTGATCAGATGAGAGGAACGGAGGATGGGGGACGAGCAGGTCACAGAGAGTCAGCCCCAGGGTTGACGGAAGTACAGGGAAGGGATTAGGGCCCCGGGAAGGCTGGTGGGAGGAAGGCAAGGGCCTGGCCTTTCCCGGGGCCCTAATCCCTTCCCCATACTTCCATCAACACTGGGCGAGTGATGTGGTGGTGAGTTATCAAGGTTGTGAATCTGGCTCGGGGGCAGAAGGTGAGTTTGTAAACTGGATACACAGTGGGGCATTGGTCATGGACCTGCACCTGGCCCTCAGTGTGAGAGTAAGGCAGAGGGTGGCTGGCTGAGCCCTGAATGAGGAGGATGAGGAGAGAGGAGCAGCGAGTAAGGCGGAGGGTCCTATCCACAGCCATTTCCCACACTTCAGGCAGAGCACAGCCCGCCCGGTTTCACAGATGGCTAAACTCAGACTATGGGTATAGACCTCTGTTGTTGCCTTTTGACTGTCTGGATGTTACCCGTCTGCATTCCATATTTCATAAGGAATTTTGATTCTTTTCAACTTCTCTTCCCCCTTTAGGCCAGATTTCCTAGACGTGAAGAGTGATGGCTCAAGGGTGACCTTACCTAGTTCTGAGAATTTGTCTTGTTTAATCAAAAGTCATCCTAGGTCAATCATGCTTGATAAGAAGCATGTCCATTCTGTCCTCTTCCCCACTCTTGAGCTTCTTATCACTTTACCTTTCTGAAGTTTCATTCACTAATCTCTGGTCTGAGCTCCCATCAGGTCATGCTGGCAGCAATGCCATTCATTCTTGAGCTGTTTTTATTACTGCCCATACTTCTAAACCACTTCCCATTTCTGAATTCACCGAAGAGTTGAGTATTCCTAGCTCTGTTGAAAAACCACCCCCCTCCCCACCTCCCACCTATGAAAATGCTACACTGGCTGAGACTTACTGTCCTCCCAACCCAGGATCCCTCTCTGTTGGTAACACAAAATCTCTTTTGCGAGAGGATCTGCAGTTCGTCTCTGGTATGGGTGGAGACTTCAGGATGCCTCCTACCACCTTCAGGGTAACTCAGTAAGGTTCTATTTAACAGCTCCCTTCCCCCTTGGGTCCAGCTCCCTGGTGAGGAGTTCTGGCTCTTGATGGGCAGGGATGAAATCTCGTTTATTACACCAAACAATCTCTGGCACGTACTAGGGGCTCCAACGCAATTTGAAAGCATTGGCTGATTTTTTGGGACACCCTCCTTGAGCTTAGGTTTGAACTTAAAATGCTTCTTCACATAAGAACTTCCATCCATGAACTACTTACTGTGTGAAAGCAACCGTTTTTTTTTTTAAATGAAAAAGAAAACTCAATTCAGAGATCATTTAGTGAGTATCAAGTCTACACTATGGTAAAAATTTTAGCCTCTTCCATCTAGTTATTCTATTCTGGACGTGGTGTGTCTGTCCTTTCTTACTGTTTCCTTTTTCAAGTCAAAGATTCTCTGTTGGTGTATTTTCATTTTCCAGAATTAATTTCTTCTTATGTGCTTTTCTATGTTAATAAAAATGAAGATACTAAATATGGGTTATATTAACTACATTTGGTCTATTAATAGGCTGACCTAATGATGCACTCGAGCAGGAAATGGCTTTCCCTCCCCCAAGTTCTTGCAATTTGTTGCCTAAGCAATATATTTAGTTCTTTGTGCATGCTGCCAGAATTTCTGTACCTGTGTAATTTTCTCCGAGGAGATGATCTTTTGAAGGGGCACTCACAGAATATTGGCTGTGAAAATAAATGACCGAAGGAGTGAATGAATTTGACAATGAATTCCCCAACAGGAGATGTTTTCATATGGGGAAGTCCTACTGAAGAAGCTAAATGAAGAGTTGTAGTGACAGTGGGGGTGGCAGTCCAAAGATTTCTGCCTGGGAGAGTCCTGGATTTATTCACGGTCAGCAGTTGAGATGTAAAGGTGATCTGGAACTTGGTGGAATCATTCTGACCCTGGTCATGGTTCTTATAAAATAAGAGACTCCTATCCAGAGAAGCTCTGTGTCTTTCACTTCTTATACTCCTCACCAGCCCTCTGGCTCTCCTGCAAATGTTACTCGAAAGATGACTTTTATATCCTCAGCCACTTCCCTTACCAACATGGTAGATGCCAGCCTTTGGTAGAAATTCTCTAGTTTTGAACCACAGTGTATTCTTCCTTTACCTTTATTCTAAGGTCATTTGTAGGATTAAATGCCAGACCGTGAGAGATGAATCCAGGGCAGTTGATTTAAAAAGTATAATATTTTAGAAAGTGACATCAGCGTATGTAGAATTGTGGGTGCACAATATGTGGGGGGAGGGGCGCGACAAAATGACTTGTGAAAGTCTCTCTCCAAGACCTGTTTTGACCAAACTTTATTATGCATTTAATGGAGTTATGACAAAGAGTAGGAACCAAAACACATGGGGATCACAGAGGCTGTTATGTTTATTGTGTAGAACAGACAGTGATAATCCACTAAAGAAATATTTTCAACAAGCAAGCGATTCAAAAAGTACAATCATAGACAGCAACTCTACATGAAGAACAAAGAATAAAGTTAGAAGACACTCAGAGGAACAGGGAGAAAGTTAAACGTCTTGATACTTTTCTCCTGCAAACATACCTAAACTTGCAGAAATGGTAGAAAAGTTAAATGTCCAGTCTTACTTAGCCGAGACCAACAACAGCAAAGAACAGTCCTATAAAATTTATCTCCCACAAAAATAAACTATATATATAAAAATTTTATGATGTTCTTACTGTTCCATTGGCCACAAGCTTTTTTTTTTTTTCAGTATGAAAAATGAGGTATACTGGGGCTTAAGAGGTAGTAGTGTGTTTTGATTGTACAACGTATAGGGAATAAAAGAGTAACTTCATCGGAGGTGAAAATCGCTCGGTACTCCGAGTTTGGCCAATATGAGCAACTTGCTTCAGTTTTCTGAGGTGGCCAATGAGGTCTCGAAGGGGCCCAACCGAGGATATGGAATGGGACTTTTATTTTTATGAGCCACTGTTTCTTTACTTATTTCATGCACAGTTAACAGTAAGGTTGAGTTTTAATTCTCTCCGTAGCTCCTTTGGTGATTCCCAACAGTGAGCCATCTGCCAGTCTCAGAGAGGTATATGGGCTCTGAAAGACCTCCCTGAAGCGGCTGGAAGAGAGATGATTATGAGTTTCATTTGGCTTCCATACCGAAAGCCATACCGACCCAAGCCGTCATGAGAAGCTACCTCCTGGCCCAGTTGATAATACCATGTTAAAAAGTCAGCACACTCACTAGGAGAGAAAGCAATAAAAACAAAAACCAAAAAACTACATAAGAAGCGTTTAAAATAAATCTGGTTGAGACATATTACAAAAATCACATTTGCGTAAAATACATGAAAATATCTGTCAAGCATATTCTCATAGTCGACGAATCTTAAAAAACATATCTTTTTTGATTGCATCATGCAAAAAGTTGAGCGGGTTGCATCACACCTAGAAAGCTTCAAGTTTCTTTGAAGGTTGGCTTTTATTTTATCTAGATCTTTGCAGGAAGTGTGTGAAAATGCGTTCCTTTCTAGCAAACGTCTCTTACAAAAATAGTCTGGACCGGGGCTAGTGACAGTATGAACGATTTCAGACACTGACAAAAATGAAGGCTGCAAGTCACGAGTTCATTCCTTTTAAAGTCCGGAGGTAGGTCTTTGCAAGTCAATTAGTCCATTTCCTTAAACAACTCATTTTGAGGTACAAACTTGGAGGGTAAGATTTAAACATTACAGTCAAATTTTGTGTGCTGTGTGGTGTGACTGAGGAAAATCATCCTTAAGAACCTAGGAGCGACTTGGTTTAGAAAACAAAACAAAACAACAAACAATATTCAAGTTCATGTAGAAATCTAGCAGAGAAGCTGAAACAAGTATTTGTAAAATTTTAATTAAAAAAAAATAGAAAAATACATAGCCATGCTGAAACACAGTAAGGAGACTGCTTCTTTTACTGTAATGAAGTGTACAAAAAGAACCACAGATGATTAGCATCACCTATACCCATTATGTTTTTTTTTTCTTGCATTGCTTGTGTATAGCAGCATGTAATAAGTACTAGACTGTAAATTAATTGTAACATTCAGAGGTAGTATTGAGTAGTGGGGATATATTATTGCATCTCTGGCTAAAAGTGCAGTTTGAATGAAGAGACGGTGAACGGAAGCCAAAGTCAAGGACCTCAGTCAACCGTCCTATGTCAAAACGTATTACTTGAAGTAATACATACGTTTGATTTGAGGTAAGTGGTATTTAGGTCTTTCACGGAAACTGATACATAATGAAGAGAGGAGAGAGAGAGAGAGAGAGAGAGACTGCTTTGTTTTTTTAAATTGCAGTATAACTATAGCCAAAGAAATTTAGATTTCGCTCCTCCCACCTCATCATTCAGGTGAGTTCATCATGCTTTATTCTGCTGAACGTTCTCGTTATATTACCGAGAAGATAACTTTGCTTGTCTAGGTTCCTTAAAGGCTTTGAAGGTAACAAGTATGATTCCTTGCTAAATGGCACTTGGCTCTGTAAGAAGTAGGTTCTACCCGGATGCGTGTTTTCCTGAAAACGAGTGCCATGAGCACATTTTGTACTCCTGCTGATATGTGTGAGAGCCATAAATAGAGGAGTTGGCAATATTTGCTTGCTTACTTCCCTTTTTTGAAAAATGAACATAACCTTTTCTGGTTCGTTAGCTGAGTGAAAGGATACATCAGCATTTCGTCTTATTTAGAAACAAAAGTTAAAAAAAAATCATCAAGTAAGTGTCTACGAGATTATACGAGAAAGAGAGAAGTAGTATCTAGTCCTATCTTTGGTGTTCTAAACAGAAGTCTCACTATGGCGAGCGGGTTGGGTGGTGAGGTGTACATACACAGTGTTGAACACCGCGCCTTTCCTTCGGGAATGCCCGACGTCACGAGCGTGACACTTTCTCGTCTGTGTGCAGTGCAGTGATGGACTAAAGCCGATTCAGAGTTTTCTCTCACCCACCCGCTCTTGCTTATCAGTTTGACAAACTATTAGTAGGTTAAGAAAAAAGAAAACGGTTGCATTGTTAAAACTGTGTCCCCTGTGTTTACAGCAGTTTTTCACTAAACCTGGGACTGTGAAGGGATTACAAAGAAGGTGATTAATATAGTCCTTTTTAAGGTTATGTGATTTCTCCCCCCCACCCCCCGCCCCGCCCCCGCCCCCCCGCCCCCCGCCCCCCCCCAGATGAAAGTGGAAAGACCATGGCAATAGAGAGTAAGTGGTCACTGCAGTGTCTTCTCCCTTCAAAAGATCCAACTGCTGCTGAGGTAGAAACAGAATGTCGGCGTCCCCTAATCCTCTTCCGCGGACTCTTGTGAGGATGTCTCTTCAGTCTCCTCCTGGAACACACAGAAGGCACAACTGTTACACTGTGTGAGCCGTTCTCACCAGCGGTTCAGAGGTGACCTCTTTCCACAGCCCTATAATGGCTGGCTTCAGAAGAGGATGTGGGTGACTGGCAAGCCCTCATTCCCAGGGCTTCTTAAACCGTAACTGAGGAATCAAGGTGTTGTTTTTTCCCAGAGCGGCCATGAGCTGCTGTTGACTTAGGGCTTGACATCACGGTCAGCAAATTCAATTGTTTGCAGTTCAGAGAATGTCAGGCCGACGGAAGCTTACTCACCGATTAGAGTAAAAAAGAAATAGATAGATTTTTCCTGATAGCATGCCGGCCATCAGTTTTCAAAACCAGGGCACCAGTAAGCAAAAAATAAAGGGGAATCCTTTCTTGAGACACAAACCTGTTCTGAAGGTACTGCTGGTCAGAGCGGATACTCCCAGGATGTTTGCTCGATGCTCATAGGCATGGTTGGTTATTGTTCCCATTTGATAGACAGGAAAGTCAAGGTACAGCAGGGAATGCACCCCAGGTTACAGAGGGAGTAAGGCCAGGAATCGGGCTGAGCCAGATGGGCACAAGAACCCTTGTGAGACGACGAGGCCACCGCCTCGGTGCAGGGGCAGCAGACGCTGCCTGAAAGGGTGGTGACAGCTGACTATTAACTTCCTTTCCAAACCGAGTTCCTGGTTCTTGTATTTACTAAAGCACATTTTAAGACAATGAGCAAAGTTTGGACTGCCGGCTGGATGTCAATACTAAATCCACATCCACCAAACATTTAACGGTGGGCTGGCCAAGCAGAGAAAATCTAATATATATATGTTTTTGCAGGGCCTCCTCTTGGTATAAATCTAATTCTTCCTTCTCTTTTTTTCTTTTTCTTTCTTTTTTTCCCCCTGATTCCTTATGGCTCTGGAATTTGTTGGAGTTTCTGCGAGCTGGCTTGAGCTGCACGGTTCTCTTTCCCTTTGCTTATTTAACAAATGTGCAGTACCTTTCAGGACATGGGTGGTAAAGCGGAGACAATAAACATTTCTGATAAAAGTGTCATTAGCGAGAGGATGATTTTTTATCAAACGCTGCACATTGTCTCATAAGACGGCATGTGAAAAAGATCTGGGAGAAGAGGTAAACATTTACTCCTGCAACCAGAGGAGCCCCTTTAAGAACGGCCAGCTTAAACAGCTTATAACAGTCTTCATACTTTAATAGATTTGATTTTCCACATGGCTTCATTTTGTCTGGGTGGCTAACTGACACAATTTATACCTCTCTTCCTTTCCCAGGTCACTACAGTACACCATTCAGTAAAGCATGCCTTAAAGCTTGTCTGCATTATATGACCAAACCTCCATTCATTAGTGTTTGAAACCCTTCAGCTGTGAAGAGCTCCTAAATGCTACCATGTGTGACGCTTTTGCGTAAGAGCAGCAAACAGGAGGGAAGAAACCCACACAAACGGGCTCTCACACACTCACACGAATCCAGGCTTGTGCTGCGGTGCATGCACACGCACACACACACACACACACACACGCACACTCACCCTCCCTCACGCACTCTACTCCGGGCTTTAATCACAGACCCCTGCTTCCTGCAAACCCCTTGCAAAAGATTTCAAACATTCTCTTCCCCCAAAGACAGAGAAAGCTGTAAATCCTGGGAATAAACACACATACAAATGAATGGATTACAGCTTAAAAAATAGAACCACGGCAGCATCAGATCATGAGATTTCACACCGGTTTTGTTTAGTCTGCTTTGGGTTATGTGGGAAATGTGGAACGTAGGAAGCTACCTCCCCTCCGCTCCCAACCCCCACACGGAGGGCTCCACATACTTAAGCAGCAGGTTTATACCTCTTGATAGGCAACAGGCCATGACCCTGAGATTTTCTCTGGAGTCCTGGCCCCAAAGGAGGATGTAGCATGATCAAAGCCATGGACGGACGAAAGAGAAACACGCCAAGGTTCAGCTGCCCTATGACCTTGTCTTTTCACTTAATATTTAAATTCCAGAAAGTCACTAAGCTGTTCGGCAGATCCACTCTTCATCCGTTCCCCCCATGACTCACTGCTCATTATGACGTGCCACAAGGTGTGAACTCAGGGTACAGCTCTGAAACAGACCACAGCATAAAGGCGGCACGTAAATTGTATTCCTTCTTCTTATGGTTAACAAATTAACAGAGCTTGGTTTAAGCTGGAAAACCTTTCTGGATTTTGCTGTAATTATTCCAATTTCTAACTGCCCGATTTCTCTATAGTATCTGGAAACCAGAGTACTTCCAAATCCGGAAGGAAATAGAATTTTCAGGCCATGAACTTACAAAGACCTTGCAGTGGATGGAATGCGATCGGCTTTTCAAAACATTCCCAGAAACTTTGCTTGATTTGAGCTCTTGAAGCTCCTGAGATGTAAGTGGTTTATTTAAATCCCTTAGACGCAACGCAGCTGAAAATGATGGTTCCTCATATTGTTTCCTTTACTTAACAGCTCTTAACACAACACGGATAGTTGTTTGACTAATGTATCTTTCTGCTGACCTTGAAATTCTTCTCCTAGTAGCTGTCAGTTAGTACCGGGTATGTGGGATGTCAGAGGGTGGGAGCCTCAGTCTGTTAACTTTGGGAGGTAAGGTGGCTCTCACATGCTCTGAATGATGGTTTTCTCAAAAGTCTAGTTACTGGAGTGTTCCCTCATCTTGGCATGGCCCCGACTGGCCACCGTCCAGGGGACAGCATGGCTGCCAAGCGGAGGACGGTGGGGCGTGGGGCACTTCTCACCTCTGCAAACCTTTGTTCTCACCTTTTCAGTGACTTAACTTTCGCTACATGTGTGGTTGCTGTAACAAAACTGTGGGTATAATTAAGAGAAGAAACATCTTCCCTGTCAGGAAAGACATGAACTTGGAAAACCCACCCTCAGTGGCCCTGAGTGTCATGGCTGACCAGACCTCACACGGGGCCCTTCTGTGGTGCAAAGTGTGGGTGGAAACCAGTGATGGAAGGGAATAAGCAGCTGGCTCTGGCGTCCCCAAGGAATTTTATTTCCATAGGAGAGTAGTTGGTTGGGACTCCTGAGATTCAATCCTCTTCAGTGACTTTGAAGACACTGTGACTCATTCTAGACGATGACTTCCACCTTGAGGTAGCTATTTAAATTCCTTCATGTTTGCAGCATGTGGCCAAAGGACCTCTGAGCTTGGGGAGTCCCCCAAGAGCAGCTCTGGGCAATAAGGACATGGAAACTCAATAGTCAAAGAGTTAGACACATCTCATTAGAAGCTAGTCTGCAAGGTGGGAAGGCAAATAGCAGCAGTCTGGTCAAGGAGGCGAACTGCTGGAATGGGGCTTCAGGAATGCAGGATAAAAGGATTTTTCCAATTGCAAGTGCACAGTGACATTTTTATGGGCACCAGCCACCAAGAACTCTGAACACTGAACAGCTCCCAGCCATTAATGCGGCTACTTTACAAAGACAACTGGGGCTGCACCACATTGGGGCAAAACATGCGAGTGTTTTGGGCAGAAAACTGATGAGAAGGAAAGGAAAGTGGGCAGAGCTGGAGAGCTATATTTTTATTATGACTCCTGGAAAATTACCCTCATTTTGCTTTAGTTTTTCCTTTTCGTTCATGAAAAAAAAAGGAATTTAATAACTGTAACTCTTTCATTGCTTTGGTTAAGCTTGAACAAATGCCCCACTGAAACCCAGAAACACAGTTCACACTTATCTCCATCCTGCATATGGCGTTTACCTTTGGGCTTACTTCCACTCATAAACTCGAAAGGAGGAAGACAGCCCAGTATCCGACCTTATCTTCTAATGCTTGATGGAATTTTAAAACGTCTAAAGGGTCTAATCATAGATCTTGGCACACAGACACAAGTGAGGGTGTGTGCTGGAGGAAAGTTTAGTACTTAACGTGAGAGCCGAAGCTCTGGGTTTAATTTTCAGATGCAGACTAAACAGCGGGTCTGCAGTGGAAGGGAGGCGAGTGAATTCTAAATGGAACAGGGAAACGGAAATATTCTCCTTGCAAATTTTAGGACTTGGGTCCCCACGATCCCCCTCTTTCTGCGTAGTAAGGAGTGCAAAATCACAGAAGTCCACGTTGGCTTTAACAAATCCTTTTTTTCCCCTCCTTGATGGCAAAGAATTCTGCAACTCCTTTATTACGAAATTGCTGGCTAAAAATCCATTTGTAATTCCAGCTATCTTGCCAATAAGCCTAGAAATACCTGATCATCTAGAAAGAGTCGTTATAGTCTCATGACAGATTCTTTTTGTCATCTTAATAATGTTCAACTCCTTAAGGACTCAGAAGGACACATGTAAGAGTTTTTCACGTTCCTGAATATCTCCAGCCAGTCCCATCAGAACAGAAATAATGGACACTGCCTCAGCAGAAAAGACCAGAAACGGATTTTTCAAGTTCCATCTGCAGCTAAGTGGCCCGTAAGACCACAGAGCTGCGTTTTTCTATTTCTCTGTCAGCGATTTTAATTTAAAATGGATTGAGGCTGTTTAACTTAATGGAAAGTGATTATTTCCTCCAACTAGGAAAACTTTACATCAGATTTTTAAAAAATATGTTAAATGGAACATATAAAAACCAGATATTCTGGCAAGTGGAAGGTATTCTGGTGGAAATGCTAGCAGGGAAATATACTTTTTAACAGGAGACTTAAGAAGTTGGGATATTGAAGGCATTTTGTACCCTGTCCTTTCTTTATTTTAACTTTATGTGTCTAGAATTACACAAGCGTCGGGACTACCTTGCATGTGTTACCATCAACTTAATAAAGTCAGTGTTGAGGTCTTTACTGAGAGGCATTTAAGGAAAGGAGGTTGATCCTGGAGGTCGCTGACCACCGACATCAACCCTCACATTAATGGCTTGTGTAACTCATGCCATATTCTCACTGCGTCAGGCCAGTAATGACAATACCCACCTAACTGTCCAGCAGGGTGTAAGGAAAAAATGTGACCATCAAATGGGAAAATTTTGAAGAAAAAAAAAAAAAAAAACCAACCCCCAAAACAGTATAAGATCTTGTAAGATATAGTGTGGAATAATTATTGTTAATTACAGTTAGTCATTCTATCTTTATTTATTTAACCTGTGATTCAACGAGAGATGGCTGAGAAGGAAAATCTTAACATCTCCAAAAGAAAACAAACAAGATGTCTTTAGTTTCTAAAATGCATTCTTGTTTTTCTCATCTTCACCCATGATCAGAGTTCTGTCACTGAAAGTATCACATATTGAGGTAATATTCACCCCCAGGATGCTATGGATTCCTTTCCTGGAGTGAAGGGATATTTACCAATATCTTGAGAAGAAAGTCACACTTCACAGACAGGGAAATCATTTCATGTATAAACTAATTACAAGTTTCAGGATCCTGTAAGTCACCATTTCTGAGGGCCATGAGCTCTATTGATTTTCCATGCCAGTTCTAATGCTTACTGAAGGAGCCTCATGTTTGAAAAACAGCTAAAGATGTAGCAAAAGGATTTTTGCATGAAGGAAGCATTCAGAAGAAGGAAATTTATTTCAAATCTCCAAAACTGTTGAGGAATGTTCTTGTTTTTATATAGTTTTAATTTTTATTATTGTTATTATTATTTAATGAGGGGGGGAGAGAGAGAATCTTTTTTTTTTTTTTAAGATTTTATTTATTTATTTGACAGACAGAGATCACAAGTAGGCAGACAGGCGGGCAGAGAGAGAGAGAGAGAGAGAGAGAGAGAGGAGGAGGCAGGCTCCCTGCCCAGCAGAGAGCCCGATGCGGGACTCGATCCCAGGACCCTGAGATCATGACCCGAGCTGAAGGCAGAGGCTTAACCCACTGAGCCACCCATGAGCAGGGTCCATGCTCAGCATAGAGCCTGACGCAGGGCTTGATCTCATGACCCTGAGATCACGACTTGATCCAAAACCAGGAGTCAGTTGCTTAACCCGACTGTGCCACCCAGGCACCCCGGCAAAGTTTTTAAAAATGATTATGTCAGAGGGTGTTTAGTAGTTATACTTCAGATGTGTTTATTGGTGGTAGAGACAAACGGAAAATTTCTCTTTTTTTTCGTATGTGTGTAAATTTTTGCAATTGTTGTGTTTGTTGCCAGGGAAGAGAACATTTCTGGATTTTAATGAAATGTTTTTCACCGAACATTTTTCATTGTCCTGAGTTAGGACTTTTGAATAAAATTAGGAAAATATCACTAATTGTAGTGACTCAACAAACAATTTCTCAATATACATTGGAGTGTCCAGCAAACACTTCCTGAATGTAAAGGAAGTGTCTTAGATAAAACAACATGTTGCTATTCAAACATTAAGGATATATATTTTTTTAGAAAGACCAGGTTTTTAAAACCAGTTACTATTTATTTGTATTAATTTGGGTCAGCGTGTTTGGATAATGAGAAGAAAGTCTGCATATTGAATCAACAATTGGTTTTTATTCAGCTCACCTCAAAATGAAGAGGAAACTCAGGCAGACATTGCCATTTTCCTTTTTAGCCTGATCTATGGACTTCACCACATGGTTAAAAACGATCATACTTAATCAACAACAACACACAAAAAAACTTCCTACAGGAAATCTGGCAGGCCCAGAAACACTAAATTTTGCCCTGTGGAGGTTCATCTCCAAATTAAGTGATGTTCTTTCACTTCTGTTAGAAGTTTATGTCATCTCTCTGAGACAGTCCCTGACAAGGGCTCACCTTGCCCATATTCCTTTATTACGAAGGTTAGCCAAACTAAGTACTTTGTACAGTTATGGCTAATAACCATTTTGATATGTTTCCTTGACCTACCTCTGTGCTATTATATCCCTGCGTGACTTTAATGTAAGGGTTAAACTTTAGTTCCTACTGTGCTAGGCTCTCCTTTTCCCTGGATCTCTGCAATGTCAGAGGTCAGAAGTTAAATCAAAAAGTATTTCCTATACAACAAAACAGTGCCACTCAGGTCGGGCTTTGATAGAATTCTTCATGTTTTGCCAGTTGGTACCAAACATTTATGGGCCCACAAAATGTTTTACCAGCTTGAAAGAGCATAAGTAGGAAAATAAATAAATCAGTACTCTTTACGACTTCAGCAGCATATATCACTGCATTCCCTGAGTGAGTAGAAGAGTGACTATTTGCAAGTCTGATTTATTAGGAACTGTTAACTGCATTGGCCAAGGTATCATTTAAAAGACGAGTGTTAGACTGAGAATGCTCTCCCCTCTGTTTCTCTCTCCTCCTCTCTCCTTTGTGTGTCTAGACCAAGAGCCCCCAGTAAAAATGCCTCCTTTAAGAACAAGATGCTGACTGCAATTCATCAACTTGCTTGTCCCAAAATGAAATCTCTCATTTTGCTCCAAACAATGTTTAGGTTGTCTGAAATATAAACATCCCTAAAACGGCCCTTGAAGTCCCTGTAAAAACATTCAAACTTTTTTTTTTTTTAAATAAGGGGGGCGGGAATCCCATGATAACCAGGCTTCCTGAGATTTCTTTGCCCAGGTACACCACCCACAGAAGACGTTCCTTGCAGGCAAAAACTCTGCTTGGAAACAGAAAGCTTTGTTTCTACTCTTAGGAACAGAGAACTTTCCAAGCTTCTCACTGGGAAACTCAAAAGGAGCAGGTTTCTACCTGTCTGGATTGCTGGGGGTGGAGCTTGTCGGGGCAACAACCATGAGGAAACTGGGCTGAAAGTTAAGGAGAACCGTTAGGATTTTTAAAACCAGTTTTCCCTTTGGATGGGACTCAGGTGTGGAAAAAAATATCTGAATTAAAGAGCAGGAGTCACTTGTGATCT